>JANSTU010052927.1:0-12438 GCA_027564075.1 Bolitophila hybrida
TATTTTATTAATATATTTTTATTATTATTATTATTATTATTATTATTTTATTAATCTATATATATATATTAATTTGACTGGTCCTAACATGGAAACTGTATTTTTTTTCATTTCAAAGCTCAAGCGCCCTTAATGGAAAACCCTTTATAATTAGTAATAATTCTTGATATACCAGGTACACGTTGCTTGTAATCCAGGTGGAGCCAAGTCTGAAGAGTTGTTGTTGGTTGTCCAGGGTTCACATACGATCTCTTGCGTTCTGGAAATATATCCATTTTCATCACCAGTTGTGATGCGATGCAAAAATGGTGTCTGACGAGCTGCATTTTACATGTGTTTTTTATAGTTAATGTTATGTAATCCAAATAAACCAACAGAATTGAAAGAACTTCTAAACCGTATTAAAATGTTAATCTAATGGTCGTCATTTGTGAAACTTACCTCGATAACAAGGCTTCATTTAACCTTGGCAACTTTTATACATAATATGATCAACAGGGACTCACGCGGTAGTGGCGTATCAGTAAGACAAAGCATCGTACATCGCCACAGTGCCAACTTTAGAAAACACTCTCTCGAAAACGTGAACGTTGTAAACCCAGAATTACAAGAACAACATTGGGACATTGGGGCCGGAAAATGCCCCTTTGGTTTTCAGCAACAAATTTCCGTAAATCGACACTCCTCCGTTCTCAAAAACTAAAAAAAAACAACATTTTGAGCAACTACAAAAAACTTGTTTAGATAAAATTCAGCCGAGAAGTCAGATATCACTTCCTTTGCGGGAACGACAATGGAAACGAACGCGTAGTTTACATAAAAAGCGTAGGTACAGCTACTGAACTCACTTATTAAGGAATCTATTTTGAAAAAACATAAATTTCCAGAACACCATCTCTGCATGCGACAAAAACTTCTGACGCATAGCAAAAACGCTTCGTGGTAAGGGAGTTAAATCTTCCATTTAAAGCTCCAGGCGCAGAACATATTATGAACGTCCTGCTAAAACTCCTCCCAACCCGAGTCATCGCATAAAGATAATTTATTTGTACGCACAATATATTTTAAAAGGGAATGTATGTATTTTTTTTTAAGGGCGATTTATTTACTCTCTTTAAAAAGAAATCTATTAACCTCACTTTATGTCTTCCCCAAAATAAATATTTTTTATTATGTGCCCGAAATTCACACACTTCAGATAAAAAACCTTCATATTAACCTTATGATTTTTTAATGTTTATAAATGATGATGATTATGATCTTTTACCTCGATTCGCACAATATTAAGAAGAAACTGTTAGCTGGGGTATAATATGCAGTCACAGGTGGGTTGAAGACTGACACATATATAGTAGAAGTAGAAGACTCTTACTCGAATAGGCGGCCTTCAAAATGAATGTCAGTATTTTGAAATTTTGAAAAAGTAGAATGAATTATCTATTATTTTATTACTGTAAAATTTGAAAGGTCTGACAGGTATATACTACAATGTACATATATCATCTTCTGCATTTCAGAATAGGAGATGTCGTGAAAGATGCGACACGAGCGACTTTACAAAGTCAAATGCGTAAACCGCAGCACATAAAAGAAAAGTTAAGCAGCACCTTCGTCAAAATAATTTCCGTTTTTATTAAGTTATTAAATACACTTACAAATTTAACACAATTTCTCTATAATATCAATGTTCTCAAACTTAGAGAAAGACGGCAAGCGCAAGAGCAAAAAGTTGCTTACGCGAAAATTGGAATGACACTGAAAGTTTCTTTTTGTGTACGCGATAGAGTTAATAAGCTCACAGAACAATATACATAAACGCTCTTGAAAATAATTTTATATTGTTTGCATTACAAGTGGAAGAATACCAAAAAGAAATTGTTCTATTTCTGTGTGAATTTTAACGTAATTAAAACAAATTTTTTTGATTTTAATTACGATTAGGGTTTTTTAATTATTCATTTAAACAAATATTATTGTTTTATTATTTAAGTTTATTTTCATTTGAAATATGCCCATAAACGATATTTTCACATATTTAGATTAAATCTTTGTCCGAATTGTAAAATAGTAGTAACAAGTGCCAGGTTTCTGATTAACAATATTACCAACATTTACTAGTCTAGTTTTTTGATAAAATTTGGTAAATTTATGAAGAAATATAAATATTTCCTTTTGTATAATTGTTAAAAAAAATCAATATCATATTTAAAAGCAGTTTGGTAAAGTACAGAAAATTAAAAAAATGCTACTATTACAATTATTACTATGGTGGCAAAAGTGGTAATCAGAAACATTGCCCAGAATCTTTAAAATATATTTAATTAAACCAAATACAATAATGAAATCCAGGAATTATAAACCTAACCTATATATATGTGTGCCTATCGTAGTCCAGACTCTTTCTTTTTGTATATTTACATAATTAACCTAAAACACAGTGTAGCTACCCTCGAAAATGTTTGTTTTCAATTGCCGCAGGTAACAATCTCTGCTTTTTATCTGTATTAGAATTTAGTTAATAAATTGTTTTTTTAAGTTATATTTAGTAGGTTTGTCTGTGCATGTGTTTTGTGGTAGTGCTGTGTAGTTGTAGTAGTATCTTTTGTTGTCTTAGGCATAGTACGAAGGCGGTATAGTAAGATCGCTAAGCACGGCCAATTGGTTCTCGGTAAATTTGAGCTGATGGGCGGACCAGTTGTCGTGATGCGTTCGCTTGAAGTCGCCAACGGTTTTGCGAATGGTTGACTAAAAATGTATGTTCTATATGATGTACTCGATTTTCAATATTTTATTTGTTTTTAACTTACTGGAATTGGTTGAGGATCGTTGAGATGAGCGCCAAGGTGCTCAAAGACATCCGGCATAAAATCAGGTATATCATAGGGATAGGCCGATATAAAGGCACACAGGCCAAGCACACCCATGTGACGCATACGAACCGACTCTGCTTCCTGCGTCTCAATCAATAGAGCACTCGGAGATTTATAAGTATCGTTCATCAGTCGACGAGAAGCACTCTTGATAACTTTTGTGCGACACTTCTTTTTGAACAATTCCAAAAGTTTGTCCGTCGACGGCAGGAATGAACAATGCAATAGACCGCCAAGTACCTAGAATAATTATAAATTAAATGCAATTTATTTTATTAAGTATTTCGAAGCCCTACCTCAGCAGCCTTCTCTCTCACTTCAACAACAGAATCTTCGAGCAGACGCAAAACACATTCTTGAACCTGAAGCACCCATTCGTCACGACTCAGCACGATCGACATGTTATTGAACACCAACACCTGCAACACATCGATCACGGCCAAACGAGCCGACCACGAGTTCATTCGAGATACATCATCGATCCGAGTCAGAGCAGCACCCATACATGGACTCAATGTAAAAGCCTGTGAGATCATGGCCAACAACGATGAACAAGTATTGGCTAGTTCGACATCCTTTTCACTACGCTCCAATCGACAAGCAAACGGCAATAGATCAAAATACTCCACCATGTTACCGTTAGTGTTGCGATTGAGTACCTCCACAATCCACTGGGCCACTACAATTGATATATTATAATCTCAATCTCTAGTAATACCCAATAAGTCTAACCAGTTTTAAATAGTCGCACTGCTGCCTCATACTCTTCCGATGTCCTTACATCAACACAGTCATCAACTTCCATTGGATCACCACGATCGGCCTTTACGGATGGCACCACTTGTGCTGTTGTGTCCAAATTCAAAATCTGTATCTTGGTCACTACTTCAGCCATAATTTCTCGTACACGTGGACCGTCCGGAACATTGCCACCTTCAAATTGCAAATCAGCCTCAAATATGTTTATTAACAGGCTTCCCAGACGCTCACGAACATTCTGGAATGAATGATTTAGATACGGTCGCAGATAATCTGAAAGATCGTTATACGGATTAAAATACAATACAATTTTCAGTTTATTTATACTACATACTCAACAAACGGTGAGACACCGATGGCATACGCCACACGTGTTGATTGTACGGACCCTGTAAACAGTAAATCCTACTACAGTCCACAAAACTGGTAGTCTCACGTAGTGGATCCTCCAGCAAAACCTCATGCAACCAGTGCTGACGACTCGGATCAAAATTCTCGGCAGCCGTTGCAAAACACGTACCCCAAAAAACAATTGTATCTACAGTTATACTGCTCAATGCTAGCCTAATTAACGGTTGCATGTGTTCGTACATTTCCGCAGTATCTGCGTAAGACCAATGCTTCATTCCTCGAATGATTCCACCCATAATTTCTGCTGCACAACGATGATTCGATTCTAGATCCTTGTTCTCAATCAGTCGCTTTAGATGCGGCAAAAAACTGTAAACTAATTGGCTGCCGAAATTCCCTGTAATGCATTTGATCAGAACAAATCGAGCACGATTATACTTCTCTTTGCCCTTTTTCTCTTCCAGTGACCAGAACTGAATAAGTTTGTCCACATTTTTTGAATCCATAAAGAAATCATATACAATCTGCTCAGATTCATTGAGCTCATCACGGCTACGATTCATTGGGGGCTGTTCAGCTGTTGGTGCGTATACACTAAAGTTTGGTGTCCAGCCAAAGAAACCTTCGATCTTATGCAAATAACGTGGTTCATCCCATTCGGCCTGACTGTGTGGCAATCTAGCAACATCATACAATAGCCATCGATTGTCATCTCGAATGCCCGGTCGAAGACCACCACCCACAGGTCTCTTTAATCCAGCAACTGCAAATGGATCTATTGGTCGTTTCACATGTTCTCTCTTCATTTGCTTCAAAATGTAACGCATTGTACGTATAGCTAGTTTGCGTTCCTCAATGGATTCACTTAATAGATTATTTACACAATATCGCACTACGATTGGTGGGTATTTTACCTGTGGATGCACTAAATTATAAATCATATTCGATGCCATTAGACCGTATCGCCAGTGCAAAGTATTACTATGCGTAAATTCAAGAATCGATCCTAACAGATCGTTGTAAATCTGTAGATTCTTAGCACTGAGTTGCTTTAGCTGAACTTTTCCATTTGCAATTTCTTCTGAAGATACCAGTGCAGGACTACTGGCCAGTGCTAGAGCAGCTTGAATACACTTATCCGGTACTTCTAGGTCAATGTTAACTGTTGCAAAATCATTGTGAATCGCTTCAACAATAATGTCCATTAGTCGAACTACAGATGGCTTTTCGGACAGATTTGTGTGCAAAAGTGCAAGCCATAGTTTCTGTATAACAGCCCAATTACCTCGAACAATTAGTCGACCACGTCGAGATCCGCCCAATACATACAGTATACCCTTAAAACTCTCGTGGTTATCGTTTGAGTCCATGGCCAAGTAACGTGCAATCTCGTCTACAATACAAGTGTACACCGATGGATAGACAGATAGCATTGCGAATAGCTTTGCCTGAGCAGTCAAACGAATAGCACTGTAGTGTGATGTGGACAAACGTAACAAATTATATAGAATCGAACGATGTGAAGCAGTAAACTGCGGTGGACTCAACTCATCACGACAGTCCTGCTGTACCATTACACGTGTTGCAAGAATTGCACGAATGTCACGTTTCGTTGTAGTCAATGCGTATTCCTGAAAAACGCGTAGCGTCTTGTAGTTCTTAATCTGTGCATCATTGAGCGTTACAAATTGTTTGCGCATATGTACACGTTCCCAGATTAAAATGATCGCCTTCAACGATTTTATATCATCCTCGGACTCGGCTAGAATCTTTTCTTGTAGTTTTGTTATTGTTTTAACTACTGCCAGGCGTACATTTGAGCCATCAGGCATCGTGACCGCTTTGTCCTCGAAGCCAAGGTGAATACTTAATGGATCTAGTTGAATGTTACCGTAGTCCAGCTTAACTGGTTCCTCGGTCGTCCAGTTCGGTAAGAGGTTACCACATTTTAGTAGAGCAAGAACGGTTGATGCGTCACGCAGTATTTCAGCTCGAGTAAGACTACACTCGCCGGCAACGTATCGTTCAAATTGTTCCAAAATAGGTGGCAAGTATCGATGTAAGATCATAGTGCATACCTCTTGAGCACGCTTGTCCGGTACATACCATTCGAAATTTGTGTCAGTTTCAACCTTCTGACCCCAATGACGTATCGGGAGAAACTCGTTTAGTGGTTTGGTATACGCGTTTGGGCAACTGCGCACGTCCAGTGTCTGAAATGTGCTCATGTTGCTCAGAATGTTTACAAGAATTGCATTGGCATATTTATTGCTCATTTTGCACTTAAACTTGGATAACTTGTCGATTATCGGTATTATGTCATCTACGAATTTAACCACCACCTTCGGATCACCACGAGCTACACCACCCAGCATTATGATATGAGATAGCATTTCATCGGATTGCTTTTCCATTTCATCAATATCATCGTGTTCAGTAAACAGATTGTTAATAGTTGTCAACAAGTATGGTACAAAGCTCTTGTGCATTTCGGCACCGGCAACACGAGTGAATACACGTAAAATGGTTGCGGCTAGATGAGCAGCAACACGTGGCTCAAACCAATGTGATTTCACAAAATCAACTAGTTTTCTAGTGGCCGAAGCGATTATAGACTGTAGAAAAACTCATTATTTAATTGTATTATATTATTATGAAAAAACGCATACCTCTGAACACTGTCCCAGGATACCGTGTGTACTGGATTGCAACAATGCCTCTACAATTGTATCTACCTTTGAACGCATAACATCCACTTCGGATTCTTCCATACGAATTTGATTCTGTGAATTCGATTCAATTAAACAGAAAACTTTGTCCAAAAACTGCAATACGAATCCCTCGAACTCGGCAGTTTGATCACAGATTAACATTTCCTCTTCGGTGAGGTCATTCCAGTAAAGACCGGCCTTTGAACAGTCAACGATAGGCACCAATAATGCAAATGATGTCAAAAATGTGAGTGTAACAGATGTCTTGCGGAAATCATTAGGGTCAATGCCGGGCAGTGTTGCGTATAGAATCGGAATGACATGTGTCTTGCCCAGAGTATATCCGTTTTGGCCAGATACCAGGGCACGTGAAATGCTGACAAGGCATTGGAGGGCAGCTGTCATTTTGTTGGGTTCCGTCAGTGAGTCCAGTGTTTTGTAAACTTGCTCCACAACCTCTGGAATGATAAGCTCTGGTCGAAGATCGGCAAGATGCTTGAAAATTTTTCCTACGTCAGAAGCTCCGATGCGTGAGTACATGGCCTGAAATGCAACCGGTTTCATAGCTACCACAAATGCTGTTAAACAGTCCTCGGTAAGCTGGTACTCGACTGCAATTTTTGAAAAAGTCCAATAAGTCATGAAGAAATGTTATTTTTTTTATTTATATACCAGCTGTGGCACGTTTCCATGGATGAGGCTTATAGCGCTCACGGATCAAACGATCAAATAGGAATTTTGGTAATTGTGTCACAACGTCACTGATGGCCTGTACCCACTTGCCACTGTTCGCCGGATGCAGATACGACTCAATGGCTCCCATGAACTTGGTTAAGTAAGATTGGCAAGATGATTTCGGACCCAAAACTGCCACGATCCACACTAAATCCACATAATTAGTATCAGTATAAAAGAAAAGAGCAAATAATTGTACCGGCCACAGAAGAAGACCACAACTGTTGACACCGAGAACTTTTCATGCTCTTATAGCAAACAGGCAATTCAAGCGATCGCAGGATACGCGTAAATATCATCGGAATGTATGGTTCCCAGTCAATAAGACCAATGTTCTCGCTGGCTACATTTGCCATCATATTCATAATGTCCTGAAATAATATTCAAATTAACAAGAATTTAATCTTAACCAAATCTATCCAATCAAGTACTAACAACATTCCACGTAGGATTATGATATGTATTCCACAGTCCCATTAAATCGTCAAACCACAAGCGATGACCATGTGTAGCATTCAGAAAGATACTGAGTAAACTGAAGGCATCGCATACCTTGCCTGTGTCCAATGGAAACATCTTTGGGTACAGTTCGTCAAGGATTTCCTGGGTGGACGACTCCGGAAAGTATCTACAAATTGTGGAATTAACACTGGAAGCTCGAAACAACGAAATTATCTGTGGACACTCACGGCACACACTGCTGTATGATGAACTGTAGATTTGTCTCCAGGGTCCTGTGACAGAACAATTTTAAGATTAGTATTTTACATTTAAATTAGAAAAACAACACAGAATTTTCACCACACCCACAAAAACCACAACAACAAAATTTGACCAAACTTTCCCGCAATAAGCAGTCTTAAACCATTAACAAAAACGTTTACATTGTTTCCTCGTGTTCCTCAACAAACGACGAAACGTCTACGCCAAAATTCCTGGCCATATTAGCAAACATTTGCGTCAGCGTTGGCTGCGGCTGATTGCGACGGGATTTATTCCTAAAAAAACAATTATACGAAAACAAGAAAAAACAAAGCTAACAGAAGAGCAGACAAAAACATAATGTAAGAGTAAGAGTGTATAAGTAAAAGAAAATCCTGTTGATTTATGATTGTTATGTGTGTTATCATTGACAGAATGTTGCTTACGAAAAGTATCTCCAAAATTCTCCCTTGGAGGAGTTTTTGTTGACAAATATTTGACTGAGTCGGTACAAGGGGCGCCAATCGATTTGTAGTTCCTGTGGCGTTAGCCATGCCACCTTTCTGCAAATTGTAAAGCATTTTTAATTGAATTATGGATACGAATGGAAAATACTTTTTACCTCAGCAACTGTGATAGGGTACATATGAATTGATTCAGCTGGCATGGCTCTAGGTGAGGAATCTCAATAAGAGCCAACAGTAGCTTCACCATTTTTATGTGGTCTTCTTTAGAAAACTTGAGACCATACAAGCGGATGTATCTGAATAAAAAAAAGATTAGTCTGTATTTCCAGTGTTTCAAAATACGCGCACAAAATCTACACGAATTTCACGCCATCTGACGTCAGTAAACCATACCGCTAGCGGGTGGCTGTCAAAATGACTTGTGGACTTGTGCAATAAAAGGCATTTCGTCACCTTCAAATTATTTTCCGAAAATCCAAAATTTACAAAACATTCAATAAGAAAAACGTGCAAAACTCACTGATTTAGTCTCAGCACCACCATATTGAAGCCTGGCTTCATCTGGCGCATAGCGACAACTCTGGCCATACTGTCCTTGAGTGTGACAAGCATTTTCTGAGACTCATCATCCAGCAGATCCGCATACGGCAGGTAATTGTTGCAGTAAACCTCCTTTTGTGGATAAAAACCGAGTGCCTGAAATCGTTTTGCCCGATACGCCTCGTATCCGTCCTCTGTGGCCGAATCCTCATCCATTGTGCACACAGCCACTCAAAAACTAATTAACAACACAAAAAAGTTCTTGTGACAAAGCAAAATAGAAATCACACACGTATATTAAAATGTTCAGTAACTAGAAGAATGATTTATTTCACAAGAAACAACACTACAGAACTGTACAACACTTTCGAGTGCAATGCAATCGTAGACCGTTCATTCGTATCACTAGAATCCAATTAAACAAAAACACTAGATTATTCTGTGAAATTTAAATTTTGTTTTGTATTAATGTCTGTGTGTTGGATAAATCATGACGGAGACATTTTACATTTAATTTCATACTACTTGTCATTCGAGTAGTTTGATGTTTTGCACCTAATTTCGAGGTTAACATTCGAGCAATTTTGTCACCTGCGACATCTGACGACGAGTTCTATAAGTTTTATCGGGAGTTTTATTTTGTTGTATTTTTTTAGAATGATTCCACAATTTGCCAGAAATTGTCTCCGACAGGCATCAACTGTAACGTGGTTTCGACACCAGCAAATAGCAGGCTATGCACGATCAGGTGCTCAATCACATCATCTTGCAGAACAGCAGCAACAGCTGTCCGTTCAACAACATCAACCCACAGAACAGCTTATGTTCACCATTAAAACTGCGGGCAGTTCTTTTGAGCTTTTCGATGTTGTGTCTGCTAAACGCAAAGAATTCACTGGCGATCATGTTATGCAAGCGCTTAAGACACTGTTTGCTTTGCAGAAAAATGGAAGGTATGTTTTAAATAATACACATTTTTTATTTACTATATAGATTTCCTTTTATTTCAGTACCACCGTTCCGCTTACGCAGATCATCAAGAACCCCGAATTCGAGCATCTCTGTCGCAATCTCAAGTACACAGCTCGTTCACTTACTCTAAATGACGTTATCGAAGCACTGAAGATCCTGTCATACATGGGAGTTCCACCGACCAGTGAAATTGGTGCGACCTTACTTAATTTGATTCGCAATCAGATCAATGACGTCTCACTCGGTCACATTGTTTTTCTTGAGTTTTTGCTAAAGAAAATCGAACCAACACCACTGGTCGAAGCACTTCGCATCGCTTTACCAATGCTTATGCAAATTCAGCTGGGTACAAAAATGGACCACGAGAATACCGTTCAGCTATCTGATCTGCTACTGTTTGTGTCTCGCAATCGAGTATCTGAACAATGTATCATGAATATTGTCAGTGCGTTAACCATGCATGGGCTAGAACTTAGCACAGACGAGGCACGCAGTATTATCTGGTCTCTGTCGGATTTGCGTTTATTTAATGGAAACTATGAGAAATTGTTACATAACAGCATGAAGGTGCTGCAGAATAATCTGCATGAAGTTACATTTGATATAATGGAGGCCACGTTGTCTCGTTTGGTGGAACGTTTCTCGAAAGGAGTGGGAGCATTCTATGACGAATCATTCTATATGAAATGTGTGGATTATGTGATTATGAATGACGTAGGATTTATACGTGCCATCTTCATACAAAAGAAACTAAGTAAAATTGTAGGTTTATTTCGATAACGATGTAATTGTAAAATACATCTTTTATTTATCTGTTTTCTAGAATTTTATCAGTATATCCCTTCTCAAGTACCTGGCTGAGAAAGCGTATTTAAATCCTCGCCACCTAATCGACGCCAAGCCTACGGCTCTGTTTACATTTGTAACCGCATTCTCGACAGCAAACTACAAACCCTTACACTGGGATTCTATTTCTACATCAATATCGCTAAACGAACTGTTGAGCTCCGACAAGAACGAACTTCCTTGGATAAAGTTTACACTCGAGCTAATGTCACTTGACATTCAGGAGACACAGCTACTGAACAAGGTGTTTAGTTCGCAGTTTCTAAGTCGACATCTTGTGCGAGAGTACAATACACTGGACTATCTGCAGCTGTTGACACTTCACCAGAGTGTATTGGTATTATGTCCAGAGTATGCAGGTGAACGACTTAGCCAACGTTACCTGGACAAGGCCATCGAGCTTGTGTTTACAAAACAAGAGTGTCCACTCAGTCAGTTCCTTACGTTTGCGTATGGAGGTCAGGAATTTGTGCGTAACAAGGTTAAGACTAGTCTGAATCATTTTCTAGACCATGTTCTTGTTTTTGATGGCAGTGGTAAAGTGGTTAAGGCTGACGTTGACCAATTGGAAGGTGTGCAATGGGATGATATTCGATTGAACAAAGGCGAGAAAGCGTAAGCATAGAATAGAATCTAAAATATATATTTACGTAATAAAAATAACATTTTTAAGAATTGCTGTTATATCCCTGCCGAAAACACACTATGGACTAAACGCATCCACGCTTAAGGGAATGTTTGATCTACGCATTCGGACAATTGAGGCTATAGGCATTCCTGTGGCCGTGATAAATCTACAAAACTGGACTGATATGCCGGAGCGTGAACGTATAGCATTTTTGGAGCAGGAAATCCGATTAAAGCTTTGATAGTTGAATAACAATTAGTATTTTATTAAATTGAAAAATGTACATTTCCTAAAAAATAAATAAAACGAGATTTAATTGAAATTATAGTTTTATTAGATTTCTGATTTCATAAAATAATTTTTTGGTGTGATCTTGAAATGGAGCTCAAAAAAAAGTTTTTAAATTTTGATTGTTAAATGAAACATTATTCAGAAAAATAGTGTGTGAACATATATTATGGAATTTAGTTGCCACCACGAAGACGGAGTACCAAGTGAAGTGTTGATTCCTTCTGGATGTTGTAATCGGACAAAGTGCGTCCGTCTTCCAACTGCTTACCAGCGAAAATCAAACGCTGCTGATCTGGTGGGATTCCCTCCTTGTCCTGAATTTTAGCCTTGACATTCTCAATCGAGTCGGAGGCCTCAACTTCAAGGGTAATGGTCTTGCCAGTCAAAGTTTTAACAAAGATTTGCATACCACCACGAAGACGAAGAACCAAATGAAGAGTTGATTCCTTCTGGATGTTGTAATCGGACAAAGTGCGTCCGTCCTCCAATTGCTTACCAGCGAAAATCAAACGCTGCTGATCTGGTGGGATTCCCTCCTTGTCCTGAATTTTAGCCTTGACATTCTC
>JANSTU010052937.1:0-19938 GCA_027564075.1 Bolitophila hybrida
GTGTGTGTGTGTGTATGTTTAAATAAAATTTTAAATCGATCCAATTCACGGTTCGGAATTTCGGTACAAATTGAAGCATTATTTGCATACCTTCTGTGTACATCTGTTTTGCAGATTACTCTGACACGATATTATACGTACGCGATTATATATAAAATCACAAATACACAAACACACACATACAGACCTAGTATATATACTAACATATATTATAGTCACTCACTCATACACGTTATACTAATTTTGACATTTGGCCAGTGTCCAAATAGCATTTATCTAAATACTGAAACCAAACGCATAATATTTTCATAGTATTAGTAGTTATTGTGTTTCTTATATGTTTTGTGTGTGCTTGTGCATTCGGAGACGACCTACTATAATGCAACTAATGGTGCAACGTGCAAGGTAAGCGGTATAAAATGAGATTCAAGGTGGGCACGCGGAGGTGTCGTACAATGTTATGGTTTATAGGGTGACAGTCTAATGTCTTTAATAAAATGTGTGTTTTAAAATGATCAAATTAAAAAAAGTTATATTTTATTCATGCTTCAATGTTTATAATTATTTTTTGTTTATATATAACTATACGCCAGGGTGGCGTTTTTATTCAAAATTCTTTCTATCCGTTAAAATACCCAATAACAAATACTTGAAAAAATCTATCTGGAAAATCTCCCAGACCTTAGTTTATGAGGCAGAAACCTAGACCACTGCGCCACCGGTATCACACTGAGTAAAAAAATAAATTTTATCTTTTTAAAGCCATAGTCTACTAATATCTATTTTGACTTGAGTATAGGTTTCAGGCTAAAAACATATGACCCATTCCTGTTAAGATGACCACAACGTCCACAACAATATAATAATACATTGAACAGAAATCATAGTATATGGATCATACAATATTTTATATGTTTATGGTTTTCACTGGACTTTTAAAAGTACCGAATCAGAATTTTTTTCTGTAAAAGCTCATAGAGAAATAATTACTAAAAGCATGTCTTCGAAAATGCCTAGCTTTTGAGCATACGTATAACTTTAAAGGGGTTAAACTATTACATGGATTAGATCTTGCAAGACCTTTTTTGCAAGTTTGATTGTAGGAGCAAATAATTGGAATACAAAATAAAAATAATAAGATACATTTGAAACTAGCAGCATTACATAATACAATGGTTGCAGTAATAAATAAGATTTATGTGTAATATGTAAATCATATATGTTTGTCATCAATTACATATGACTGTGATTTTAAAATATATGTCCTATCCGGTATTTTTTTTGTAACGAAAAGGATAAATATAGTTATTCATACATTAGTAAAAATAAAAATATTGGAAAAGAATCGGTAGGAATAGCAGAGAAGGCTAATGCCTGAGGTAAACGTAGAGTAAAACTCAAAATCTTCTTACCATTCTTCAGACAATAAAAATCAAAATGGTTTTATCTTATGGCTGAATTAAAAGTGATTTAACATGAGAAAAGGTCTCTAGCGGCCAGCTCGGTCTAACATAGAGATCAAACATTTATGTTGTCTGGCAATTAATAATATAATATAATATACAAATCAAAACCAAATTTATGTAAAATTCAAAAAAACGGTAGATTGCTCATTCTGGAAGCAAAAAAGGCAATCCACCCCGTTTTGGAAAGCTTGTGGGAAAACGGTTTTTGAGCGAACAATTTTAGGAAAACAGCCTAACCCTTTACATATTACAATTCACCAAATGGAATGGAAACACAATTAATGGAAAAGACAATTCATCGAATGGACAATTGATCGAAATTACAATATATCGAATGGACATGTTTTCTGCTTCGTGTTTTTTTTTATAGTTACAAGTAATTTCCTTGCATGAGAAAATCATACCCTATTAACGTTTCATCTGTAGCGAACATTACATAATTCACTAAAATATCACATGATAACTGTAACAGCGATCCAATGTGCCTTATTCATAAATTACTGAATATCAGCTCTAGTAGACTTAATACGCTTGTTGTTGGATTTAAGTTTACACTTCACGTTCTTGAATGATTTTTTAAATTATTTGCTCTAAGTTTCTTATTCCAAACTTGATTGACTTGTTTGAGACCATTAATTGATTTTAGTTCTGCTAGGTTTTGAATGTAAACTTTCTTATGTTCACACATGCAGGAATTCAATTACTGCATCCATTTGGCCACCAAGTATCTTATAAACGAATGTCGTACCACTAATGAGAAAGTTTACTTGTGTTAAAAACCTTATTTTGGGTGCATCCCGTGACAACCAAATATAACTTGCACCGGTCACTTGCACCGGCACCATCAAACCTAAATCTTGAATAACCACTTTTTAGCGATTACTTTGCGTCCAGGTTGTAATTCTATTAGGGTCCATATTCTGTTCTCGATTAAAGAATTGTGCTCTTCATGCTTTTTTTTCATCGCTGTGCACTTTCACCACGGTTTCAGGATCCCGTGGCACCTTCATTCTCGTCTACACAATATGTGAAACAGCATCAAAGCCATCTATTGGATTTCGTGTTCTCTGTGATCGTCTTAATTTGGCTATTTTTTTAAAACGTTCGTTAGGTGTATTTTCTTGCAAGACTTCTTCTGGTTCATCTAATGCTACTCTAATTGACCGCTATTTTCAGGAGCATAGGGCACAGTCGTTTTATTTATGATACATGATGGACGCGAAAATTATTTCATTGCCAATAGCATCCATCCATTGTCACTTCGGAGTGTCTTGAATTTAAACAGCTAATCATTTTTTCACAAGAAATTCACAATTCTCGTTCACTTGCATTTCTAATTGTGTACCCAATTACAATTGAAACAAATAATATAAAATTATTACTCTAACAAGTCGCTTTTTCGAAATTGAAGAAAAGCTCACGCCGACTTGTCATGTGTGCCGACGCTCCTGAATATATATAGTATACTCTGTAATTTTATTTAAACCTTACATACAATTTAAGTGTTGCAATGCAATCCCGGAAATGCAGTCAATGCAATATGTTAAAAATAGACACACCATAAAGTATGGATGTTTCCTGTGCAATGTATATGTGTTTGTGTCTTACTGCTCGTTCGTCTCATCTAAAGTAAATACAAAAGTTGCATTTCCTGCACATTTTCAATAGATATACAAATATAAACCTTAAACGCTTAATACCTATATACATATAAATTACACTGGGTGTACTATGAAATTGTTTTATAATTACACACTGAGCACGTGTACATAAAAGAAGCACAGATATAATATACAAAATTATAACATACAAAAGTAACACTAACTGTGTGTTTACAATGAACTCTCTATATAGCGCTCAGAGTAAATGGATTGCACCTCTGCTGGCCAGCTTACAAAAGCCATAATTTAGAATCCACACAATTATGTAATTACTAATTATACACATAAACTTCTATATGTACAAATGTATACATGTTTCGTGTCGAGTATATATATAAATATATATAATAATATATATTACACAGTGCCAGAACCAAAATGTATTACATTCTGTGATGTAAAACACATTTCAAACTGTACAAATAAACAAAAACCGTGTGTTTGCATACGTACAAGCGCCGCACCGCACCGTGAAAATACGTTCACCTTTTTTTTGTCAGCCATTTTATAATTTTCCAATTTCCAGAGACTCAAACACTGACACAGTCGCCCTGCACAGCACGTACAATCGTATATTCGTACATATTTATAAATATATGCTCACTCTCGCAATGTTATTTCGCGAATCAAATCAAGCTGTGATTATGTTGATTGAACATGTGCATTTATTATTGCTATAAATGTTTTGCGCGCCAGCATAATATCTTATGTTTATTGTTTATGTGTATATTTCTATTATTTGTTGATACAGTTTACGAGCAGTTGGTATATTAGTAAATGTAGGAAATGTATATGACCACACAGATAAAAATATGTCGAAGCATTATATAATTTTGATTGTCATAGTTTTATTGATTTTTTATAGTTCTTTTGTAATTATACATTAAACTTAAAATAATTGGCTTATAACTTGAACATGTCAAATGTGTTTTCCTTGATATTTAAGGGAATTTTAAAATATTTATGGCAATACAAATTTCAACATACAAATTGTGATAAAACTTATTTATTTATTAATTATTTTGCGTTGATTTATATTTCTATGTCTATGTCAGCAGTATATAATTAGTACAAATTTTCATATCTGAAACAGAAAAAAGTCACAATCATCAATCACATAGTTTAGAGATAAGTCAATTATAATCAGTAGACAAGTTGTCGAAATTTTCAATCTTCCTAACTTTCGAAGAGTAGATTCAAGATCGAAATGTGTGTTGATGTGTTGTGTTGTGTGGTGTATTTGTTGTTTTTATTGACCCATCCCAGAGCTGATCGTTGAGCGGTTTGTAAGAGTTCACTCCCAGGTATTATTCCATTCCGCAGCAGTTTGCCGAAGACATTTCCGCCGATTAAGATGTGAATTCTCCAGGTTGGTGATACCGATGATCTGCCAATTCGAGATCGCAGAATAGTTCTGAGATCTCTGCGTTCACGTGGATGCTTGGCATGTAGTTTGTTAACCATGGGAGAACTAGAGCCCTCACATTGGTTTCGAACGCATCATCCATGCAGGGGCGAAGTTTGAATACGGTGGTCAAGCGAGATGTTCTAAATACCTGAGAGGAAATGAGATGGATTTTTTAGGCAACCTACTGCGCAATGTTCTCAGTGACAAAGGTGGTCTGCGATCCAGAGTCAAGAAGTGCGCTCCATTATTCCCGAAGAAGTCTGAATGCGAACCATGGCTGTTGACAAAAGAATTTGTATAGCTGAGTTGTGGTTGGTTCCGAAGTGTGCTGATACTGATGGCTGGCAACACTGGACTCAAGATGACTCGGAGTGTGTGAATTGCGACGGAAGTTTGGTTGTACATTGTGCTGAAGCTCGAGGATATGACGATGGTGTTCCATATGCTTCTACAGTTAGGCAGCTCTTAAAATAATGGAGTTTTTGTGAGTCACTTAAGTTTTCATTTTTGACAATCATGGACGAAAACAAATCGTGGAATGATATACACAATATATTTCCATCGAACTTAGGGATTTCGATGCGAGGTAATCTTAGTTCCTCCAGCATACTCGGCTTTACTATTGTTTTTTTAGTGCATTACTAACATCCAATGGTGATAAGCTTTCAATTAAATCATGGAGATTGCTCTTTGCCAGTAGGTATGTCTGTTCTGTAAACGAAACTAAATCTTTAAATTTGTAAAACAAATTCGTGTGCTTTGTTCGTTTGTTGTTTATTATATATTGACATTTTAACGATATATAGTATACGATTTACGATATACCATTAAGGGATAATTGAAAAAAGATCGAAGATAATGGATAGTTAATGGCTTTGTTTTAAGTTGAAGATAATTCTGATTGCAATCGCCTATAATCAGTACACTTACTGCTGAATCCGAAATATTTGACAGCTGACGGCTGAAGCCGGTTTTTCATCGTAAATAATGGCGATACTTTAGAAACATCCGATGGTATTTTAAAAAAAAGTCATTCCCTCTTTTAGGGGATCGCATTTCGACCAGAAAACACAAACACAAAAATATACCATAACCCAGTCTACTTCCTCTGTACCACCCATAAATAACTTTTTTTTCAAAACAATTTGGATAAACTTTCAGCCCATGCCCCCACTAAACGCATGATTTCTCTTCAATAAAATGTTGATATTTTGAGTCAGAGGGGCAAGGGTAAGGAGGGGTGTTGCTAATACTTTTTTATGTAGCAATTTATCCCCTCCAATCCTCAGAGATATTAAAATTAGCCAAGTTTTACAAATCACTACCATGCGTTCGCAGCCACCTTGGATTTAGATTTGATTTGTTTTTAGCTATTAATAAATTATTTTCACGATTTTATGAAAAATATATTTAAAGTTGTGGAGAATTAAATTATATGATTTTTATGTTTTGCTTACTTCTTACTACTATTTATAATTTTTAAAAATGGGGGTAAATAGGCACTTTTCATCCTTTTCATAAAAAAAATCTTTTTTTTTAAATGGGAAAGTTGATCACCACAGGATTTTGTCAAAAAATAAAATATATCGTGTAATTAACCCTATACATCTTGTACTAAACTTTTTCCTAAAATATTTTTTTTTAATTTCATGTTAATTTATACATACATGGCGCCGATTCAAGCCGCCGAATTGGGCAACTTTTTCGGGTGTCCTTCTAAACGGATGTTTGTAGTACTGTTCAACTGCAAAGAAAAAATATAACTAGGGAATATAATTTCAATGAGCAGTTAACCGAGTTGTAAATATATAAAAACTTTATACTTCAAGTTGATGATGGCAAGTGGGAAATACCCATCGCAAAAATTTGCTCTAAACATACAAATATAAACATAAAATTTAAGTTATTATAAATGATTTAAAAATAATAGTTTACTAAATTGGGGGTGATGGAGTAAGTAAGAGTTTTTATGGTACAAAAAAATCACCATAATACTTCCTTTTCTAAAATAATTATGAACTTTAACCATTTTTACTTTCATTATAGAAAGAGTTCAAATAATTATATTTTTTATCATTTTTCAGAATTTTTTATAATCTAAATGAGCTTATCCTCAATTATTTAGAAAACTGAAAGCTTACTAAGGTTTTGTTTAAATACAAAAATTATCGTGTGGCAGTTAAAAAAATAGACAAAAAATCGAGGAAAAATAGTTTATTGACTATTTATTAAAATTATGTAATTTATTTTTAAATGATTTATACGGTAATGATTAATATTTCCCAAAAATATTTTTTAAATTTAACACTTACAGAAAGGTAATTCGAAAAACGCAAAGTCAAAAGCGACATCATGCTGTATACAAGTCCACGGTATCACCATTAAATTACATGTTCTATTTAATATGTATAGAAAATTATGCCATTACAGCATAATATGCACCTAACAATAAACAAAATTACAGAAAAGCATTGAAAAGGTTTAGAAATACCTATACCAGCAATGATATAGGTTGTATAGTGACTATATTATTTATAAATGTATAATATTATATAAAATGTATGTATTGTATACCTCTAAAAGGGCATTGACCAAGTCGGTCGCGAGCGCTAGTATGCCTTGCCGCACAAAATCACAACAATATAAATAATCTCTCGCTATGTTCTTTTGAGCGCTTGGCGCGCTTTCGAATGCAACGCTTGTGCACTTGTGCACTGCAGCGAGTGCATACACACTAGTATAAAAGTACGACAGCGTTGGTGTATGTTAAAATGTTGCATTACGTATTATGTACTTGTGCTGAATGTTATAAACTCTTCTCGAGAGATGAGAAGACTTCTATATAGTATATATATATATATAGTGTATATATATATATATATATATATATAGCATGGCGTTTGGGATTGCGGTGTTTCGTTAATGAAAGGTAAAAAGCAGCGCAGAATTTATTTGAGCCAATAAATCTCAGCGGCTGATGGTAATAATTCAGATTGGTGTGCGCATATAATTTCTCATTTGAGTGTACTTATGCATCGCGATAACGTCCGAAAGGTGCACGCTGCAAACGAATATATACACAATATAACTATATTATATATATATAAACTGACGTTGAGTACATGTATTTACATTCGGTGTGCTCGGATCAAGGGTGCTGATAATGATGCGGTTGGGTGATTTATTTAAAATATCTCATCTGGAAGTTCTCTGAAACTGACTATATCCGATTTTAGAACACAAATAATAAACATATATTATTAATACACAGATTCTAGTAGTTTCTAGCCGGTGCGACCAAATGGAAAACCATTAAATATTAGAAATTTAATGTGCTTAGACAATAAACTTCAAGAATCTAGACAGACGATGTTTAATGCATCAAATCAAAGTATATACTCGCGAAGCTCACTCATAAACTCCCGCAAGTTTTACGGACTCATTTTTATGCGCTTATTTTGATAAAATATAAACGAAGCATTAACATGAAAGTGTATACAGAATACAGATGCATAATATATATATAAGCATAAAGTCTCTAATGTATTTAAGCACCTGTCCCCCAAGTCAATAATTAATTTTATTACATGTAATATTCTCCGCACGTTTATATTAATTACATTCTCTCAGCGCATTATGTTATAAATGCGTGTCGGCACATTACGAGAACATTTCAACAAACGCCGCGAGCTGTTTCTTCTCCTTTAAAACGCGTGCGGATTATTTCTTGTGTGCGCGAGAGAAAAAGAAAAGAAAAGAAAATGCGTGGCGGCGTCGAGCACGCGCGGGAAAAGTGTCGCGCGCATATTTTTCTGACTGTATATATATATTGTAGAATGCTTCGGCATAGTGAGTTGTGTTGGTGTGTGTGTGGGAGTGTGTCACTTTTAATGGAAATACAATTCTAATTTTTCTTAGATAAATGTGTGGAGTTTCGTCAGAAATGCGCACGCTTATTTTAAGACATTGTCACGAGCACTCGAAGAATTTTGTTTCGAAGAGAAAATTATCACACTCAAATAATCGCGAATGCGCAGCGCCTGTCTGTTTAGTATTTTTAATTAGGTGCTATATTGTATATAAAGCACCTGTGAGCAACGTCGTGTCGTCGAAACGGCTGTTATTTGTGGGTTATTTTTTATGTGATTTTTATATTTTATTTTATTGCTTGTTTTCTCATTGTTGTTGACGATATTTGGAAATAATAAATATTTATATACATTTTATGAGAAAAAGCTTAAAAAAAGTTATTTGTTCAATTATACAGATAAAAAAAATATATACTTAATAGATTTTTAGATTTTTGGTAATTTTATTTTCGTTTAATTTTTAAAATTGATAATTTTTGATATTTAAAATAAAATGGTGCAAAAATGGTTCAAAATAATGATGTTTTAATTCACACGGGGCACCTTGCCCCGACAACTGGGAACTATCAAGTCACTCGATCGAAACGGCTTTAAAAATAAGTGGATCTCTAGGTGGGATCTAGCCTCAACGTACGTTCAAACTATTTTCAACTATTCAACTATTCAGCATCATAAGTTTGGTAATTCTGGCTACTTTGTCTGATTTATCATACTCAAAACAATTAAATAGATTTTCAGATTTTCCAAATTTATTGAAGCTAAATCATCATCAAAGTTAGACATACCTACATTTTAGAAAAATGCAATTTAATGAATAAAATCTGAATACCCTTAAAGTGGTGCAAAAGGTATTTTTGTCTATTTGTTTGTATAGGGTTGAGAGAGAGGGTTACACAATCGAAAGGTGCAAGTGCCAAGTCAAGTTTTACCTATGCATCAAAGCGATAAAGCTGATCAACGAATAAGTATATTTAGAAAAGTAACAGAGTTTTCAAACTCGTTTTTTAGTAGAGCTCGAGGTGTCAGATTGACTTGAATTTAACTGTATCATTGATGTTCTGGTTAGTACACACGATTTTAATAATTGATAACATGCCATTCTGCGAAAAAATATCTAAAATTATGAATGCAACCATCAAATTTTGGGGGTTTGAGGTGTCGGAAAATTTGAGATTTTGAGAAAAGTTTACCGTTATTATTGTAGGACATGCTCAAATTAATCATGTTGTTCCTTTGTTAATTTGACGACAAAACACAAACAAATATTTGGTGAAAATAAACCTCATAAGGGTGAAAGGTCGTCAAACTTTTCTCAACAAAAATAATATAAGTCAATTTTATGGGTAAAAGGGGGAGTGTTAGGGTGAATGAATCAAATGAAAGGTATTTAAAAGACCAATATGATTAAAAACAATATGAATAAAATCGAAAAACCCTTAACGGAGCTTTGTTTTATTTTATTTAATTAATCTTTTACACATTAATTCTGCAATTAAAAGTACTTTGTGTTGAAATAAAAACAACCGTCGGTTAACGATTTTTAAAGATGTTTTTAGGAATTTTTGAACATGGTATTGTAAGGTATTTTTATATTAACTATAAAAGAAGGAATAATATATTATTCCGACACAATTTACTAAGTATGAGTTTATTCTGAAATATTCGCTATAAAAATAATTTATATTATAAAAACAAAATACAAACTGTCTAAATTAAAAGAAATATATATAAATTCAAATATATTTCCAATATATAATAAAACAATATTTAATGTCTAGTATTAATTATAATATGTTTTTTTTTCTTGCAGGCAATTCTTTTCTACACACCTCGTTGGCTGTGGAAATCGTGGGAGGGTGGCAAAATCCATACGCTCATGATGGACCTCGACATAGGACTGTGTCTTCCGAACGAAAAGAAGCAGAAAAAAGCACTGCTGCTCGACTATTTAATGGATAATTTAAGGTGGAATAAAAATGTATTTATTTAATTTAGCATATTTAACTTTTTTATATTTTAAAGATATCACAACTGGTGGGCATATCGATATTATGTCTGCGAATTCCTGTCGCTGATAAACGTTATTGGTGAGTGTTTATTGATAAATGTGTAACTCTCTATAATTATGTAAATAAAAAAATATATAAAATATTTCAGGCCAGATGTTCCTGATGAATCGATTTTTCGATGGTGAGTTCCTGACATTCGGCCTAGACGTCATACGTCACATGGACGCCGACCAGGAGGATCGCGTAGATCCGATGATTTACATTTTTCCGCGAATGACCAAATGTACATTCTACAAATATGGTGTCAGCGGTGAAGTGAGTGTTGCATATTATTTTTTTAAAATTTGCCTTTTCTATTTTGTTTTTCTCCTGTTAGGTCGAACGACACGATGCAATTTGTATTCTGCCTCTAAATGTGGTCAACGAAAAGATCTACATTTTTCTGTGGTTCTGGTTTATACTGCTATTTTTTCTAACATCGATCACACTGATCTATCGATTAGTTATCATATTCTCGCCACGAATGCGAGTGTATCTCTTACGATTAAGATATAGGTAATGTGTTTTCTATTCTATTTTGGACAATTTTACATAATCTTTCTCTCTTTTTTAGGTTAGTACCACGTAACGATATTGAAGTGATTGTGCGTCGCTCGAAAATGGGCGACTGGTTTCTGTTGTACATGCTCGGCGAGAACATCGACACCATCATCTTTCGTGATATCATGAAGGAGCTATCGGAGAAGCTCAGCAAGGACCAGCATCACCATGTACCGGGTATGAAAGGTCAAATACAAGATGCATGATATTGGATGTGATTGAATGGCCTGGCACATTCGACCGAACTCAAAAAAAAGCTAGCTAATTATTTCTACAAAGTGTACATGGACATTTTATAATAGTAAAATTTTCCGTCCAGGAAAATGTATAACTCTATGTATTATATATATATATATATATATAAAATAAGTATAACAAAAACCGAAGCTGCAAATCCGCAATTTGATTTAACTAGTTAAACTCTATTCGGTTCTTTTTGTTTGTATATATATAAAAATTGTTCCTGGAGCGGCTAGAATATTTATAGTGTAATACGAAATACTCTATATATTTTACACATAAACTGATACAGTTTTCACACACACATATACACACACACACATATGTACATAATTTATCCATATTTAAATAGTATTTATATATAAGAAACCTGATTAACATCAAAGAAGCGTGTCCATCAAGCGCAAATTACACAGTGTTTTATGGCAAAGAGTTTTCATCCACAAATCCGATTTTCACAAGATTAACAGACACACACACTCATACACACTCATACTCACATACATAAACACACACACTTTGCCTTGCTAGAAAATTATACCAGACGTAACAATATCAGGGCAAACATACCCTCTATATATATTATAACAAAAATATATATAAATATATATATACTTACTATAAGATCGAAACGGAGACTGCCCACGCGGGAGTCTCACTAAAATATATTTAGTTGTGTCCGGCGTTATAGATAAAACCAAGTGCTAAAACAAAATACTCGTATAAAATTATATAAACTGCCAATAATTACAATTGTAAGCCGAATGAAAACCAAAAAAAAAAAAAATAAACAAAACACAAAAATCTTCAAAAATTTATTATATAACTTATATACCATTTAGAGATCTCAGTAAATATACTTATAAAATACATACAACAAAAAACAGGCGAAAACTATATACTGTTTCAGTTTATATATATACAAAAAAATCGAAATAATTACAAAAATACACAAAACACTGTACATAATAAATTTATTGTAAAAATAATAAACAAAATATACATAATTTAATAAGAAATACAAAAAAGAAACAAAATCACACTCGAAAGATCGAAATCGCAATCGAATGATCGAAATATCAAAATTATCTATTATTATATACACACACAAAACAATATATATATATATCTCTAGTATATGAAAAACATACAATTTCTATATTGATTATATATAAAAAAACACACACATTATTTAAACAAAATCTAGTTTAGTCAATAAATTACAAACACACCAAATAAATAAAAGCAATGAAACTTGTCATTATACATATATAATTATATATAGTATATAATAAAATATATATATAATTATATATACATTCATAAGGCTGAAAGGCAGAAATAAGATATTATATATACAAAAGAAAGAAATACTCGTATCTCATTTGTAGCCGCCATGCGATTTTATTAAATATGCATTTATAAACCCAACAACCCAACCTCCAACCGCCCCGCACCACCCCCGCGCACCTATTTGGATATGTATCTAAATCGAAGTCTCATAGATAGGGAAAATAAAATGTGAAATAGTAATTTAGATTTTTTAAATTTCAGCTGAGAAATGTTAGAAAATATTTACATTTTGTTTGTGGTGAGCAGAATTTTACAAAAAAAAATATTTTTAGGTTAAATCACAGGACGAAAGATAGCTGGGGAGAGAGGGGAAGCTATCATATGTTATACTAGGAAAATATTGGATAGACTTAGAATTGAGTTTTTTTTTTGGTATTAATAAATGTTCTAGATACAAAAATATATAATTTCTGCAATAATTTTGTTCAAAAACCAATCGTTTTTTTATATGGTGTAAAGATATAAGACGATAAAGATGGACAAAAATCTAAAACCAAATCGTAATTGTTCTTAAGAAGGAAGAGTGAAAAATTAAAAAAATGTACTTTTCAAAAAAAAACTTCAAATATAGAAAAAGATATTCTTTATTTTATATTTAAAATATGTTTGTCTTTTAATGTGACCTGCTTCTGTCTGTTGGTATATTCTTCTCCAACCAATACTTTCGAAACCATTAATTATCGGATAAAGGGTCCTCTTTCCATCGAGCTTTGACCTACCTTGTTTCTTATTGTATTCTTATTCTTTTCTTATTTACAATGGGTGTTCTACCATCTGCGATATTCGAAGACCCTTCAATTAATCTCGTTTTACATGAGTTAGGCATTTCCTTTAGATCTATGTATATATAATTACTAGATTCCGCGACCAAATTAGTTTGTAAAGTGAAAAAAAGTGTAATTTCGCATCTTCCATTTACCTATAATACAAGAAATACCTACCAACCCAAAACTCTTTTTTACGGTAAATATGTACAATTACAGCTTTATTTCTGGACCATATTGTAAGACCAATATCTAGCCATCATTTACAAATAAAGGAAGTATACGAAGCATATATATCTATTAAGAATTAGTAAAATTGTCCATACTCAATTCATAATACTCTTTATTATTTCGTTTGTTTGATGTTTGCAGTCTTATAAATACAGACTTTCTGACTTTCTGTCATTAAAGCATTATTTAAAACCTTTTTTTAATGTTTAACTGCATTTTATTGCGTCCTGCCTATTCTAAAACCGATGATCCATTGTGAATATTTTATACTAGTACGTCTAGTACGTCATCTAAACTTTGTATAAAATCTAAAAGTCACTTTGCATACAAAGTGACTTTTAACTTTGTATACATAGTTAAATACGCTTTGCAACAAAGTAGCGACATTTCGACTTTGTTACAAAGTGAATAATTTGTTAGAGTGTAACATTTGTCCATATCTTGATTGCCAAATAATGTTTATGCTCTAGAAGTTCGTCATATTGAACATTTCACAGATTTGCTGCTAGTACAATGTTTCCTGCGGAACAATAATATTTACGGACATCTTCTAAACGATTCATTTTACTTTCAATATTATTTTCCTATAAGAAAGCTAGGACAATGTATTATATCTACGTAGTGCGTTATTCCTTTTGTTATTTTTAGCTTCGTTTTTATGCGTTTTTATGCGTGCATAGTCTTGCTGCACCGATCTCTTATCAGCCGATGTTATTTTATGTTTAATTTTGCGTCGTTTTTGAGTTTCCTGTCACCAGTTTAGACATAATGCCTTCCACGTCGAGCAATCTCAATACGTTGGATGGCGAATTTTCTATTGTTTTATCTCAGATTTGGCCAGTCTGTTGTACACTAGTTTTTTTTAATATTTCCGGATGAATTTTAAGAGTTTTCTCGAGTCCGTTTCCAGCTCAGCTGGTTAAAAAGGATCTACAGTAGAGATATGTGTGTAAACAAAATTGTTAAGCACGATTGGGGGGAAATAAGCTTTTTATCTGTATATTTTGTTTATGGCAATTATATATGTGTATTAATTATATATAGTATTAAATCAATATATCTAAAAAAGACAAGTGAGATAACGATCAGTATAGTCCGGGTACATAAGTACATTACATCACTAAGAAGAGACGCCAAATGAAATTAGGATGAAAATTACATGACCAGAATAGATGAAAATCAATTTAGAGCAGCTAAAAGTGTATGCTTGAAAATTACTGCGCAGTGATATTGACAAGGATATCTACATATAATATATAATTCATCTCATTGGATCCTGTAATCCCATGTGGGACATAGGGCTCGCAAGACTAGTCAGGTCTTACTTATGTGTTGTTTGTGCTGTGTTACTCCTATTGGAGCTACTTTTACTCTAACTCTCACAACACATCCCCGATGGTTAGGAGTCTTAATTTGCCCTGACGCGACTCGAACAATTTAGCAATGCAAATATGCATTTTTTTGCTTAAAGCTGAAAATGTCTGGCTTGGTTTACTGTTTATGAAAAGCTTGCTAGCATATATGGCTGTGATTTCCTATTGGTTCAGATCATAGTGTTCCATCCACACTAATTACATCGCATATCTAAAGTTTTAGGTGAGAGACTATAAATGATTACCGCTGCCATCTAACTTACTTTCAACTCCAAGGATTTGACATCTTTTTATGGACTTCCAAATAATCCAAAATCAGTTCCATTTATATAATGTCTACTTTCCGTCACTGTACATGTAGTATATTTTGTCAAGAGATGCGATGCTAAAATTATGTGTGTTCATAGAGTTTTCTATAAGACTTATAATATCGCTGTTGTTTGACAGTTTTAAAGACTTTTCTTTTTTGTCAATATTTTCAGAAAAATCGAAAAGCTCACAGTGAGTGAACAGAGCCTTATTGATGTAAACCATTTGTCTTTGTTCCTTACAAACCATTCAAAAGTATCAAGTATAATCACCAGAGTACTGGCCACACATATAAAATAAACTAGTATGCATGATTTGGTACTGGACAAAAAGAGATTTTCTCATTTTCCATAAAAAATCCTATAATAATAAAATAAAATGTTTACGCTTATTTTTGAGATATTCT
Organism: Bolitophila hybrida; assembly: GCA_027564075.1. NCBI lineage: Eukaryota > Metazoa > Arthropoda > Insecta > Diptera > Mycetophilidae > Bolitophila > Bolitophila hybrida. The sequence continues at coordinate 15,690 of JANSTU010052937.1, forward strand.
CCGCCACATCCATTTCACCACCTCCTCTCCGCCCTTTCCCTTTTCAAATAAAAATGGTGCTATTTAGAAAGCTTAAATTACAGCAGGAAGTAACGATTGGTGGTGGGGGTGACACGTATCCAGCGTTCCTTTTAATCTGTACGCCACAAGGCAAATTACGAACGCGCATTATATTAAATTGTTTTAAAGTTCAGCCGTACGCGCCGTACTGCGTATGCGCAGCTTTGGGACCAAAATTTAATATACATACAAAATTTTCAATTTTCCGTTTTTGGCAGTTTCTGTTTGATTTGTTTATCTGCAAATGTGTATTATTAACACACAGACACATACAAATGTTATATATTTATATAACAATTAAATAAAAAAAAAACATAAAAATAACAAGAACATATAAGCAATTATAGCACCATAAAAATAGACAAATAATAATTTTTAAACTTAAACACTAAGAGTATATAATAATAAATATATACATAAAAAAATATATCGTAATTGTCGTTTTTGTATAAATACATGTAGTACGCATCTTGAAAGGTGTTTAAAAAGAGCTAATAAGAAAACACAAACACACACACACCCACACACAAGAAATTAATTATTAAAACTTAATCGTAAATCTAGAGGCAAAGTATTTGTAGGTACGCCTTTAAGTTTTTCTTATCAGTTCGCCAAAAAACGATGTGTGTGCGTGTCAACACACATCATGAAACTTAGTATCATAATATAGGAATTTTATCGAAATCAACAAAATGAAATTGAGTTCGTAACATTTTCACAATAAATCTACTATTCGATTCCTTAAATACGTCATTATAAACAAAGACACACACGCAGAATCGATACATTTATTAGTCAGTAATCGAATCTTCCAAAAAACTCACACACAGACATAAACACATGAATTATACAAGAAGAACGTCGCAAAACTCTTGGCATTTACATGAAACCGATTTCCGTTATGTTTATATTTTGTCGAATTTGTTATGTACAGATTTTTATGTTTGTAAAAAATTAAATAAATTATATTATTTTCTAGAATAATAAGATCAAACAACAACAAAAAATGATATCGAATAAAATATACACAGACACAAAAGTATTTACTGTATAAGTTTTTTTTAATTTATTATGTATAATATTATTATTATGTATACTCGAATAAAACAACCAACAGAATTATACAAAAACAACAACAAAAAGTGTAAAGCAGGTTTAAATGTTTAAGGACCTAATTAGATTTTAAGCGATGTTCTTACTATTATTAAATATTTAAACTTGCAAAACTGTGTTCATTAAATTCGTTGCTTTCGTTGCTTATTATTGATATTACGCGGATCTCATTGGATCCTGTAATACCTTGGGGGACATAGGGCCACACTGATAGCTCACAATACATACATCTGTGTGTAACCGAATTCTGCATTACATGCATACAGCTATTATTTATAAAATTGGATGTAATGAATATCACATTATGATTTAATAATTAATTGTATCAAATTATATGGTATGAAATGAATGTACATAATACTTTCTTTTGTTGTACATATCTAATACATTACAACATTGATGGTACGAATTACACATTTATTTGTACCTATACTTAAAATCTTTATTGTACGTTAGGGTTACTAGTTTTGTATGTTGAAATGGGGTCGTGAATTCCAACACCTAATGATAGCTTGATGTAAATGTTATACCATTTGAGTGTGTGTATTACCAATAAAATCTATACGTGAAAACAATGTGTGTAACCAAATCAAATATTGCAATAATTAATATGTCATTTTTGTTTACGATACAACATTTTAGTTATTCATATTACATTTTGATTTCACATCGCGTTTCTAGTTTACAACTAGAAACTATGCTTCTAGGACACCATTTTACTATACTCAGAAGTCCAGACTACATAATTTAAAGAACAGGAGAGTAAAGTGTCTGTGTATTAAAATAAAAAGTGACTATAAACTAACATATATACAACATTGGTAAGTAAAAAAATCGTAGTTTTCTATGTTAGGCATGTTTATCATAAATCTTAGTTTAGTTTCGATATAACTCAATAAGCATGATAAGTTTCAATTTCACTTATATTTTTTTAAAAATATTCATTCAGCTATTTGACAAATTCTCTCTATATATATATATGGAAATATAGGTGCAGAGATAAATTTTAAAAAACAACTGAAATCATTTTAATCATGTAATATTTAACCAGTTCCTCTAACGTCAAATATTACAACAGTTTAATTTTTATAAATACTATATATACAATATTTCACACAAATTGCATGTAGCTACAAGTATTAACATTCTATACATATGTATAATTAATAAAATATATTTTCAGATACTTTGAAAATGTCGAAAATAATGGTGCTGTGGTTATCAATTAATAACGAGTCATAAGCAGATGTATTGATAATTGGTCAACTAGAACAGTTCCAAAAAACTATATCTAATATTTTTGATGACTTATTCAAATGCACTTTCAATTAGTAAGTTAAAATAATGTTTTGTGTAAATAATAATAATGTTATTAAATCTGCAGGTCCAGTGTGATTTCGAAAACGCACACAAATAAAAGGAATTACATTAATTTAAAAAGTGGAAAAGCTTTCATACCAATGTGCTTCCGTTTTTGGAATAAAAATGTCGACTCAAAAATAAATATAAATAAATTAATAATTAAAAAGAATATTGTGTTTTTTTTATGTAGCAATATATGTAATTATATATATATATATAAACATAATACTCACGATAATAATTATGGTGAGTATTTTTTGAGAAAAAGTTATAAAATATGTAATTAATTAAGCTTATACATTACATACATTTCGAATTTTTATTATTTAAAGAATAGGCAAAGGGTTGTTTATATTACACACAATTGTATAAATATAGCAATTGTATGCAATTGCTTCCAATAATAAAATAATAAAATAATTTAATAGATAAAGTATTTTTTCATTTTGTTACTATTTATATTATATTAAATACCCCAATAGTGTAATACGGAACAAAAATGTTTTATATATCTTATATACATTGTGTATACGATGCAGAATATTTGTATTACAATTTTATATAAATTGATGTAATGGTAACAATCAATGATGTATGGGTTACAACACTCATGTTATTCCTGTGCTGTGAACTCAAATTATAAATGATCGTGACCGTTACCAATATATTTTAGTAAGACTTACTCTCAAATATGTATCTATAATTATCAGTGTAGTATTTATAACACCATTCAGTGTATAACATTTAGGCATCATAATTACTCTCATTTGCGATGCTGCGGAAATTGATGCAGGGCAAATGCGCATATTTGTGGGATATCTCTATTTATTAATACTCCAATTATCCTAATATTTCCAGAAAAAACAATTTTATTTAATTGGAAATGCATTTGCTTATGCATTTCGAAATGTGTTTACTGACACCGACAAATGATTTCTGTCATCCGTTTATGGATCCAATTTGTGCTTCAACTTGACATTATTCATCTATCTCTTTGCCAAAGAACTTCTTCAAGAATATCAAATTCTGTTTTGCATTTGTATCGACGACAAACAAATGCACATGCACACGTGCACACATATACAAAGACAAAGGTTCCGTGTATACGCAAATTTATACATGTTCGGTTGTGCTCTATTAACTGAAATGCCCTTAAAGCGACCATGCCATGATAATGACCACAATTTATACTGTACATTGCCTATTTTAGTATGAGTGTATATGTTTGTATGTGTGGTATGCTAAAACGTTCATCCGAAGTATGTGCATTTCTATTCCTCATATTACGTACGTACAATTGTATGTATATATATACCTACTTATAGAGATAGTTTCCTATAATAATACGTTCAAAACCAAGAATAACTTTTCTTCCGTGCACGATGCCCTGGCCGTACATTCGTCTTCCGCATGGCTCCGCTCACGTCTTCACGCTCTTCCACTCGTGTTATTCTTGTACACATTCTACTTCTTGTAATTTGTTTCTAAGAGCTTGAGCGCACACGCTATATATATATAGTAAATGGCTTGCGTCTTGAGAGATCTGCAGCTCAGTCGGCTAGATCGGTTGGCGAAGCATCGTCTTCGTCTTTACTGTCTTCCAGTGTTCAATGTTTACCTTTGGCTTCGCAAATAAATATTGTTATTTACTCCTACATAACTTCTTTTGCCTATTCGCGCGTGCACCAATCCACCTTGAGCGCACAAATAATAA
>JANSTU010052948.1:0-19937 GCA_027564075.1 Bolitophila hybrida
TCTACGATTGTTGACTTCCGAAAGCCAACAGTTGATGCGCCCTATCTTTTCATCTACGCTCCACAGGCGAAAGTGGTTAAGACTAAAACTATTAAATTGTCTACGAGTATATTCAACAATAACGACAAATGTACACTTTATGGACGGACAAATAAAAAAAACATTGTATTCAATATTGAAGGAAATTAGCCCAAGAGTTCGAATCCGGCTTGAGGTGCCGTCGCTCGTCCACTTCGAGGGAGAGAGGAGATTTAATTTTGTGTGTAATTTTTGTTAAAATAAAAATAAAAAATAAATAAATAGCATTCAACTAAATGATATAAATAAAAAAAAAATTTTTTTTTTGTTTAAAGAAAAAATTGCAAGTACTTTTTATTTAAATCATTTAGTCGTTACTCGAAGGGCGGGGCGAGCGACGCGATCTTAAGCCAAAGTCGTAGCGTTTTTTTTAATTTGTCCGTCGATAAAGTTTACTTTAGCCACAATAGACTGATCGTATAAAATATTTGAAGAAAAGACAGCAAATGCTTTTAATATGCATACGATAAAAAGCAAATGCTTGGAAAAATGGTAAATTTTAAAGCAATTGCTTCAAACAGATATATCAAGCAAGAGCAAATGCTTTTACTTCAATTAAGAGTGTTTTCAATAATTCAGGCCAGGTGGCTACTGTGAATTATGCGTTTTCATTTCTGCTAGTTGTTCCATTGAATATTCTATTAATTAAAATAGGTGCAAACACTATCATATGCTATCTAATTCTCCTAAGACTTTTGTAATAAAAAACGAATGGCTTGATATTTTTCAAATATTTTAAATGTTTATTCAAAGTAGTTCCCTTCCGAATCGGTAAAACTTTGACGTTGATCGGAATGAGTTTTAAAGGTAATTTATTGTGTCCACATCTTCAAAACAGACTCCTTTCAGATGCATTTTTAATTTCGGGAAGAGGCAAAAGTAGCACGGAGCCAAATCAGGTGAATACGATGGCCATTCACTGACCAATGCTTTTGTGCAAAATATTTGTATTTTTCATGGTCTCTCAAATAGTGTGGTACAAATCGGACTCATACCTTGATATTATTAAAATCCTAGGACAGAATAGATTGAATAGTTACGCACGGCATTCCCAACGCCTCTGCTATAATCCTGATGGGCGCATTACGATCTTCTGCAATGAATTCATGAATTTTTTTGATTGCTTCAGGTGTTCAAGTGGTGCGCAATTGTCCGGGACGTTCGTCGTCTTCAATAGATTCTCGTCCGCCTTGAAGTCGCAAAAAATGCAAACCTCCCTAAAAATAGGTGGCCGGGCGACGCGATCTGAAACCTGATTCGTACTCAGGGGATTCGCCCCTTTAATTTTGGATACTAAAAAACAGTAAAACGACTCTAAACACTGTATTTATATTTGTATTTGATTCCATAGAAAGTTTAGTGACGTTTTAATTTATTGAAATTATTCAATTGAAATTATCTAAAAATTAGTTATCTCGATAAACAAGCTGTTTCATCTCTCGGCATGATTTATTTATTTGTATCTGCAGTGGCAGACGGACGTTCATCACCGTCTATATCACTTTTATATATTATAATTAATAATACATTTATTTTAATACGATTCTAAATAACAATAAGACAAAACTTCAAGAACGTAAAGACCGACTACTTATGTTATATAGACTAGATTCGGAAATTTATACTTTGCAAATATTATATAATATACATCATAAACAAAGATCATCAAAACCAACTTTCTGCAGCATTCCTGTCAAAGCTTTCGTTTCAATTGAGCGCCCTTCCCTTGGCGCCAAATAGTTTAACAAAGTTTTAATCGCATCAAGTTGTATCGCTTAACGGCAAACAGCGTCAAATTAAATGCTCCATTATGCGAGTCAGAACCATTTTGAATAATAATAATTGTCAGAAGGAAGACGACACACAGACGACTCGCAGTCCCTCGCATCTGTGACCCGTTCGCCAGACCACATCGGCTGTGTGCCCAGCCCACTCGCCCCTCTCGAGATTTAACTTTTTGATCGAATTTATTAAAGCTGTCGCCGCAAATCCATATACGGTATGCATGCGTATGCTTTTTTGCCATAGCGCACAAGCACTTCCATACTTTCTGTTCTGCAACGTTGTCCTCACATTAAAACCGAACGTATATTACACCATGGCAGCATTTATAGAATGTTCAATTATACATAATTTATAGAACAGCAGAGTAAAAGCATCAGCAGCGTAGACCACAAAAAACTTTTTTAATGGAATTAACTTTGGTGTTTAAGTCACATTAAACCGGTGGCTGACAGAGACCGGGCGTAACCACACACACTAACACAAACGATCTGCTTTCCAGTATATAATATTATAAAACGACACACGCCCATAAATGTCTTTTATTAAAATAATTTAAAAGTAATTGTCCATAACCCAACAATTGTTCTGCATTCTCTTGCACCACGTAAAACACTACGCCACTTTGCCATTTCCTACAAATTCACGCGTTAGCATTGTACATAAGTAAATAATACTCCCATTTAACATATACCACCGCATACAGTAAATCGTGAAAAACAAATAAAGCTGTGCCGACGCCGGAAGCTTTTAAGCACTTTATAATTTATAAGCTGGCACAGTGACGACTCCCACATTTATTACACGCTCGTAGAACGTTATTTATGACGACCAACACAGGCGAGATACCACCCAGTTTATGATTCGAGTAAATAGATTTTCTAGGTGAGAGTACTCTCTGTACTGGATATTATGTTTAAAGGTATAAAGCTTGCGTATAAATTACAGCCCTGATTCGGTTACTATGTCAAAGTGTGTCCTTTCCGGATCTGCTTCGGAACCATTTATAGTATCAGCAAAAAAATGCTGTGCCAACAGAAAACTAAAAGCTCCAGCATCCGCTACGGGAATCTACATATACATAGACATATACGGGATGTGAGTAGTAAAAGTAGTAAAAAAGCGGTAATTTAGTTTTAGTGGTCGGCCATTGAGGACACCATAAAACAATCAAACAACACGATCGGCATCCCTCCGATGTTCTTTCCTTCCCTCGTCGCTCCAACATCGCGGGATTTATTTTGTTTGTGCCCCGTGCGCTTTTGATACGGCCAAAGTTTTATTGATGGCTTTATGTATTGCGCGTTCTATGTGTGATAGTATGTGTGTGTGTTTATGTGTTTGTATGGGGCAGAGTGATATATATGTATATATAAAATTAAATTATATAGTGGCAGAGAAGCCAGAACAACATGTAGTCGCTCATAAGACACACCAATAAAATGTCCACACTTTTATTATGGCTTTTTTATGGCTTCAATTTAGACATAAGTATTTTTAGTGAGTGAATGTATATGGAGTCTCGCGGTTTTTGGGGAAGAGAAGCATGTCGTAGTAGGCGAGCATAGTTTTACTATGGTGTACAAATATAGATCTTTTTTATGTCTCTAATATAGTTAATTAAAATATCTGGCTTTGCTATTATATAATGTATTTATTTTTTATTACAAAGTACTAAATATATGATTGTATCAAAGCGTGCCACAGAAAGCTCAATCGTCGCTGTGCGTGTATTTCAGCTATATACAAATTACGCTCAAACGAATTCCCCCCGTGTCTCGTACATCTTCGGAATGGCCTCATGATAAAATCCTCTAAAGAAACTTCCGCTAACAAAGACACACAGACACAATGGATGCTCTCTAGCAAAAGATATATGGCACATATTACACAACTCTTGCCACCGGCAAATTTTCCTATAAATTCACGCCGCCAAGAAAAGCGTGGCGCTTACTTCGCATAAACAATACACTCCACGATTGTATGAGCCCACAAACATATATACACCCACATACACGCACAAATAAAGCCCAGATAAAATTCCCACCCTATAATGGTAATATAGGCAAGGCTCACACATCCACACACACACTCGTATATTTATTACACTAAACCGCTGCGAAAGGAACTTATTATCGCAGGCTTAAAACGACGTCATGTATTTTGTATCCGGAAATTCCCACAAGTGCACTTTAGAATGTCTGTGTTTGTATACATTTGTGTGTGTGTATGTGTAAATTTTCCGAAAGCAAAATACTTGATTATGGTGCGATTTTGCTATGTGTATGCGTTCCAAACGATCGATGTACACGGTTAGTTTTGTTGAAGGTTGTGCTCAGAAAAGTTGGATACTGTGGATCTTACTGGATCTATTTTCAAAGCTTAGTTGGGGTACTGTTTAAATTTTATTTTATGTATTTTATTTTTAAATCCACTTTTTGTTTTAGTAATTACATAGGTAAAAATGCATTTTTGCAAGTATAAGTATATGTTTATTTCTTATTTAAAGCAATATACAAATTTTAGTCTATGATATAAGTTACATTAGGCTCGCTGTTTGGGTTTACTCTGTCGTATTTTAAATTATAACAGTATATTGTTAAAATTATTGAATTATTTAAATTTTATTATTATACTTGATTTAACTTGATATATACATACAAGCTTTCTCTTATTCAGTCGCGTTTTTTGTTTATTATATTGATTAGGCCAAACTTCATGCCAAATCAATAAAGTAAATTTAAAAAACGCAATAATAAAAATATATATTGTTATAAAGTTTGTTTTTAAAATAAAACTTAGAAATATTTTAACTGTGTAGCACTACATTAGCCTGAATTGTTTCCTTTGAGAATAAATTCCAGTCTATTGTAGATGTAGACTTTGACTTTGTCGCATGCAAACACATACTAACACAACATTGCTTACCTTACACACATACATACATACACTTACACAATTTCATGCAGAGCAGATAACTTTCAGGCGTGTACATAACAGAGAGTTGGTTATACCTGTATTATATATTTTCTACATAGTTAAACAAGATAATTTGAATATATTATATAATACTAGAATATTGTGTTATCTAATAACTACAACAACTTGTTTTTAGTTTAAAATCTAAACGTTTTTAGTTAGTTTAATTTTGTTTCTAGACTAAATTCGAAACAATTTATTTTGATTTTTTTTTTATTTCAGAAAGTTCGAAACTCATTTTAGGAGTTATAGCTAGAATGCTGAAAATTAAAGATTTTTTTTTAAATATAAATAAATTATGGAACACTTTATATGAAAGCCGAGAGTAATTATAATTAATTATATTATTTCATTGTAAATAATGGCGATAATGTAGGAGTGCGGAATTGGGATTTAATAAAATGTCACAAAATATTTGGGGGAAACCCCTTTATGGTGAGAGGACGTCAACATTTTGTCAATTTTAAAGTTAAAAGGGAGAGTGTTAAAAGGGTGAATGGTATAAAATGAAAGGTAATCAATATACGTATATGGTGTCAGTTTATTGCAAGTTTAAGGATGTTATTGAGCAGTACGTTACTTACTTGAGTGCAATAACCTAGGTTAAGGATGAATGTGTAGTGTTTGGACTCGACGCAAATACGATATACCCCTTATGATTCAGTAAGAGACTGAGTCGTGGCAGAGCGAATGCTATCCGAGTCCTCCGACTAGAAGCGTGGATCGTAGAATCGGGTATGCGGGTTATTTTATACATTCAGTGGCGCGCGAGATGATAGTGACATAGATGTAACTATAGTTTGAATGGGCGATCTTACCTGAATGGTGTTCGAGTGACCATAACGCGATCCGAATCAAAATTAGATATGCTGTTGTAGATAGGGCTCGACCCCCGTAAAATGTGGTACACCGAAAATGTCGACTGGGAGGAATAGGTGGCAGACCACTGTGTAGCGTAGATGAAAAGATCCTATTAACTGTTGGCTTTCGGAAGTCAACAGTCCTGAAATTAGATACGAGCCCGCCGGCTGTTTTCGACCCAACTCCATCAAGTTGGGAAGAAATCAACGAGGCGGTGTTAAAGGAAAGCGCCTGGTCTAGATAGTGTGTGTGTGTGTAAATAGCTGTAGCGGTCTGGACGCGACGGAATGGAAGATTGGGGACGTGATTGTCACACTCAAGTCTCCGGACAAGATCAAGACAGACCCACGATTTTACCGACCAACCTGCCTTCTGTCAGAGTTGATGGTCCGAAGGCTGTGCGATCGTAAAAGCGTTTATTATTGTCGGGGTGGACAATAGGACACCATTAGAGCGTTTAGGGACAGATTATCTTAGGGAAGTTGAAAGCTGGGGTGGGACAGTAGGTGTGAGTGTTTCAGATAGGAGAACTGTGTGAATGTTGTTAAAAAGTAGAATTAGCTTGGGTAGACAGACCGCCCATTGTGCACAGTGGTTTGCCTTAACGTCATTTTTAAGAATTTGACCCTATATCCGCCATTCCCAGTGTAGCTTTCTCTTAGTGTGATTTAAAAAGTGTTGGCTATATTGTACTATTCTGTGGCCGTCTATCCACCGTTCCCAAAGGTTGTTTATTCTAAGCGTGATTTAAACGGTTACCACGCCTAAAATATAATTTTCACGAACTTCATAATACTCGTAGTACGGTTGTGTGAGGAAACTCCTAATCTCTAATAATTAACACTCAGATTTTTTAACAATTAAACATAGGTATTTTAAATACATTTCAGTTGATATTTCACATTTCTGGGTACCCATCTCAAAAAAAAAAATATATTAGCGACGAATAAAGTTTAAAAAATACATTACAAGAGTGGGGGGAAGTTTTTTCAAAATCGAGATTTCCTGTAGATTCGCCCTTCTTAGTTTGATATATTAGTGTAACGTTTCTAAATATTTTTCGCGAATTTTTGTACGTTATTCCACTAATTTTATCTGTCCAGAATTCGTTTTGTGGTATTTAAGGAAAAAAGAATCATTTCGTAGCGGACCAACGAACATTCGCGTGTTGATCGATGTCACCCTCAGACCCTCAGCCTGATTTGTGTAACTTTCTATAAGAAATGCTAATGCTTAATGCTAATGTCAAGGTACGATTTCCGAGGCAGATATAATATAATATATAGTTGATGACCCGAGCAATCGGCAACTCATAGTTACCACTTTGTCATTAGAAAAACCCATAAAATTGAAGTTCTGTGACTTTAACAGTCGGTCTATTTTCTGGTCCTACTGTGCCATCATTTGCATGATCACTGACTGTCCTTGTTTCACAGAAGCTTTCCTTAATTTCCCTACTTGTGATTGTGTCTTTTGGAAAAAGATGCAAAAGTCTCTTCGTTATTTACAAATGTTCCAATTATTTATTAAAGGGAGACGCAAACATCTATACTATTTCGAGATCTGTAGAAATTTATATTTCAATGAAGAGTTAAAAAAAAAATAGAATGCTGGATGATATGGTCAATGCTATTAAAATGGTTCGTTTATCAACATTACGCCAGATATGGTAAAAGTGGGAGCCACACAAATCTACGGATTCCAAAAATCTGATGTTCTCGACATTATAGAAGAAGATATTATTATTTCTTAATCCTTGTTTTAATAGCATAAGATAAGCAGCAAATCAATTTGGGCTTGCCTTCGTTAGGTTATTATTTTTGTTGAACTTGTTTATTCCTTATAATTAAAAATAACGAATTTTAGTGACTTACAATTCTCAATTTATATTTAATTTATAATCGATCGATTTATTTACAAAAAAATATGCGGTCGCTTGTGCGATTTTCGCATACATTTAAAATTGCATCACAACCACTGTACGCGCGCACCGGAAATTGTAAACGATTTTTTGATGCGTTCCTGAATGCGCTAGAACGTTTATATCTAAATATATGTATATATATATATGTATATATATATATATTCAAACTCATCGGACGCGAAAAACGCGCTCGCGTATATTTTGCCACCGCATGTGTTCGTTCATTTAACGTGGGCGAGTGTGCGCGCGCGCGCGTACGACAAAAATTGAAACGGAAATTGAAGTTATAAACGCGAGTGTGCCGGCGCCGCCCCAAACGCAATCCGGCGCATCGCATTCATGAAAATAAGCGCATTTGTGCGCGACAGGAACTCACGTGCGCGTGCTGCGGCAAAAGCAGCTTTCCGTTTTCTCGGTGCGCATTCGGCGGCACAACGACGTCAACAGTAGAAAATAAATAAAAATCCGTACGACTTGGAATTTTTCGCGATTTTTCACCTTTGGCCGCATTGCATTTTTGAAAGCAATTTCATGTAATGCGCTCGCGCATCGCACCCGGCACACAATAGTTGTTGAAAAGCTGGCGGCACAGGCGGGTGGGTTGGTTTTAGGTGTGTGTCGGGGTTGAAGCGCCTGTGCAAGCCGTTTGTTATGCAGTTTATATACGCTCGCGAAATCGCATCGCAACTTCTTTTTTTATGCTGTGTGTTTGTTCGAGTATTTATGTATTTAAATGCACTTTTTGCACCCATTTTCCATGCGGCTTTGTTCGCGACGCTTTCAGACACACCATTGCGATTCTCTATCACACACACATAGACATATATAACGTTTTAGTTTGCATATGCATTGTGAAGCTCTTTTTGTGTAAAACTTAGGGTGTAGTGTGCACGTTTCACACGTGCGCTCGCTCCTCCTTGCTTTTTTTGTAAAGCGAACGAACGCGATGTAAATATTCAATGTGAAAGAGCTTTTACTAATGAAAGGGAGCACGTGGGATTCGCGCATCGTTGAGCACAGACACTGAATCTCTCCAAATGCATTCAGTCTCATTATAGTAGGAAAGGGATTTTTTTGTGAGTGTGGTTACGGTTTGTCAGTGAAACATCACCGGAAGTGAATGCTTCGTCGGCTGTTTTGAAATGTCAAAGTATGATCAAAGCTTGATTTAATGGAATCTGTTTTTGCAGAAAACTCTCTCCTGATTTACCGACCAGCAACGAACAACAGAAAATCCCTTGTTAATAGATATATGTAATACTCGGAAATGTCTGGCTGTTGATAACATACAAATCATTCAATGAGCGCGCAGATAACTTATTTAGAATTTACTGAATGTAAATACCTGGGGGAACACCTGTTGCACGGCTGGCGTGTGGCAATCCATCATCCGCACAATTCGGCAGTTCAAAGGCATGTCAATGCGACCTGAATAATTGAATGGGGCTTTGCATTCCGTATGTCGCCACCGAAAATAATTCCGCTTGTGAAACGTGTATTTCTCGTGTTCAAAATGTTCGATTTGCGGTTGGCGCATGTCGCTTGGCGGATGCAAATGTTTTCTATGAGCAATTGAACATTTATGTTGAAGTGATGTGAAATAATCAAACGGGCTGCCAGTAAAATGTACAGATGAAATTGGCGCAGTACGACAATGTAGATATCAAAATAAATCACATTTATATAACGAATTTTAATGTTGTCTGCTAAGCTAAATTTATTTTCTTATGCATTTATGCAATCTTTTTTAATAAATAATACCAAGCGTAACTGGCAGTATCAAATACGTTGAATATTGCGATTAAAGTTGTAGAATTTTCAGAAATTCGATCGATTCCCATCGCATACTGATATACTCGATTTGTATTTCTCAAAAAAGAATGTGAACTGAGAAATGTATTATTACCTATATTAAAGACTTGAAACAATCCTCGAAATTATTTGAAAATGTTTAGTATGAACCTTCCGTGAATAAAGCTTTACTCTGGAACTTACTTTGAATGTCGGTGTGTGTTGGGCGAAACGGTTCAAAATTTACGCATAAAATTTGGAAGAAATGAAGCGCCTACGGAACGCGGAATTCGAAAGTTTATTGATAAAGCGCACTTAACTGGAATGTTGTTTGATGTTCCTCATGCTGTGTACAGTCAAAGCAATGCTGTGAAAGAAAGTGTGCGCCATAATCCGACAGGATCAACTCGGCACAGAAGTCAACCAGTTAGCGTTTCCAGAACCACTCTGAGGAGGATTCTCCACAAATATCTCGGTATGTTTGCATTGATAGATAGTGATATAAATATAGATTCCAAAGGTACAATTAATTGAGTAAGAGAAGGAAGTGAGAACTACCATCTAGTAAAAAAGCAATGGGAAGCCACATTTTTTAGACCCATTTAACCACTATCGACCACTGTGCGCAGTATTCATCGTGTATCTCCAGATAAATTGTTGCCTATTCGTTTGTAATAGTGTACTCGCGCCTATACAATATTGCGAATAGGCCATCGATAGGCTTTGCGTCAACTTCCCGTTTGTATTAAAAAAATGTATAGTCGCAAGGATATTCTAAATCGGATAGCCTTTTGGATAGTAAATTCGTAAATTCGTTTTCTCGGGTACTGCATGTAACGAATAGAAATTTGTTATTAAGTACTAATTACTGGGAAACTTTCGCCACACTTAGGGAAAAAGCAGCGCAGTGATCAATGTCGACGGATATATAATACAATCAAACTTATATTAATTTTAGATTAAAAGTAAAGAAAACGGAATGGTAACAAAAGCCAATTACAAAAATGCATCCATCAAGAACATCGTCCTCGGAATAATCATTAAGCTCGTTAGCTTTCGTTGATAGCCCCGTCCGATGTGCCCACCCGTTTACGCGCAGCGCTCATTGAAATCCAATATTTACACTAAACGAAAGAGATATTTAATTAAACACGATATTTCTTGTGAATTCATGTAAAAACTGATATGACCGATAGCTTGTATAAAGATATATAATATATTCCTCGCGAAGACAGCGCATAAACTTTCAAGAGTCGCAAGCGCGAGAATGAGTCGACTTTGCGAAGGAGCACGCGCTCGCGCAATCGCAGCTTGGGGCCAGAAGTCAATAAAAAGAATTTTAACGAACTGTCAAGATGAATTATTAATATTGGACACACTTTAAAGCCGTAAATAAACATTTTTATTTGTGCCAGAATGTCCGTGTGGATAAATAAAGAATTCACCGTCAGGGTTCGCTCGGAAGCATACGCCATATACCATATATAATATAAATATTAAATATATATGTATGGGTGTATGTGTATATATACGATACGCGTAAATTACGACTGTGCGCACACGCAGCGTAATTCACGAAATTTACGCGCTCACTCGTCTCCTTGGCGATTCAAAAGCTATTTATTCATTAAAGTCTTAGAGAAGACGCTCGAGCGCACACTTTTAAGATCATTTATCACGAGCACGCGCATTTGTATCCATATATCAAAGCCCCACTCGGACAATCTTGGATATCGTTTTATTCATAATAAATATTTTTGTGCGCTCGCGTTTTTGTGTCGAGGCGTATCTTCTAAGACAGCGAGCGCGCGGTACGGCGGCAGTGTCTTAAGCACTTTTCTATATAATAGCTCACCGAAATCGACTATTCAATAGTGTTCACACGATCAATATTTTACTGGTAGCGATCTATCACTAAAAATACACCATACTCACTATAATATAAAATATAATATAATATTACATCGTTTATTTTATACGTACACATGATAAATAACGCGAGCGCGGCATTCAGTGACGTGCATTATTCGATACCTCGCGCATGCGCACACGATTAATCAATGTTTATAATATGATACACGCTTACAAATACACATACAGTTATAAACACATATACACACAAACATACATCATAACAGGACAAGTCAGATTATCGCACGCGCTTGGCCCAAAATATTCTGAACACGGTGTAATTAAAATCCAAGAAGCGATTGTCTTGAGAAAAAAGTGCGCACAGATGACTTGGCAAGTTCCGTTTGAATGCAAGCAAACGCTCATATACACACATACACACATAAGTTAATGAGTATTTAAGATCGAAGCGTGCATTGTTCTTACCGACTCTACGTTGCCCGCCGTTAAAACTTATGGGCATAAAGAAATTGAATTCAGATGATTTCATTAATTTAAGACGAATGAATTTATAACATCGAATTATAGTTTTTTTTTATGGGTATCCAAAAATTTGATTGGATATTATTCAATTATTTTACGTCGATGTAAGAACTTTTTTGTTGTTTCTATTTAAATTGTATTAAACGATTTCTTTAGTTTCAATTCAAGAGCTATTTCCATTTCAAAGTATTTTTGTCTTCACAATTTTATAAAAATATTAAGATTCAATTTGAAAATGTCCGTCATTATTCATAGATAAAAATAACATAATGGGACGTAAAGGTAATTATAATGATGGTATCCGGCTGTTTCGGTGCCCACACTTCAGCTCCCACTCTTGTGGTGGCGCCGAAGTGTGGACGCCGTAACAGCCGCCAATCGATAAAGATAGTGTCAACGGTTTTATTCATTAAAAAAAAATTATTCTATGAATAGCGCAATTGACCTCGTATTATATTATATAATATGGTTCTCAACTGTGACTGGACACTTAAATCTCACCCACTCGGAAGTGAGTATTTATATTTTCTTCGTATACTATGTGGTATTTGATATGAACTCCATTTCTATCTTGTTTTCACTATTCAGGAAGGTGTCCGATAAAACAAATTTAAAGAATAACTTTTTTGAAAATAAGTATCAAATCATTAAATACTATATAAATATTGATATTCTTGTTTTTTTTTAACATTCAAATCCATGTAAATAACTTTTTACGAAATAACATATTTTCAATTAAACATTTTAAGATTTACATTTAAGCGATTAACAATTATGCGATTAACTCCACTGCGGTATCGGCTCATGAATTACGTTGTCCCAGTTAATAATAAGATGTGCTTATCATATATGTTAAGTCAATTCAAGTCAATTCAGCACTGTTATCCGAAAGAATCTCAGCAATGAAGCCCAGCTTGAACTGATGACTGATGAATATGCAGTGTTTGCTGTATATATTTTTAAATTGGAATATGACATTTACTTTAGTATTTTATTTGACATTGACATACCCAAACACATAGTACATAGTTAAATAGTTAAAGGTAAACATAGTAAACGTCAAAATTAAGTTCCCAGATGGACGAATCAAGCCTACGCTACCAACTGCTGCAACTGTTAATCGCATATTTGCAAATCTCAAAATCACACTTCATAAATATGTTATTTTATAATATTTTACTATATAACATGTTTTTTAATGTCTTTTAGTAATTTCTAAGAAGTTAATATCACATATGTAAATCTTGTTATTGTTATTAGAATTCTTTAGTCCGGGGATGTAAAGATCTAGCCTCTTCTTTGGATTTTCCCGTCCATATCCATGCCAACTATATTTTAAAACATGTGGAAAACCAGGTTTTTGCCCCTCCTGTTCGTAAGGGTGGCAAATTTTTTATTTTTTTTTGAAACGATAGATAACAAAATATTTTTTTTATTTATTTAGTATTATTGGTGGACGATTTATTTTGAACCATTAAAAATCAACCAAAACACAATCATAAGGCAACATTTCGTAAAGATATCTCAATGCAAAAGAAAGTAATTGTATATATTTATTTTTATTATGCCATATTAACATTGTATGTATTAATTATTATCTCTACTGCTGAATAAATAATTTAAAAATACACATGATTTATTTAAAAAAGGTTTATTGTTCATAAACAGATTGATTACCTGATTGGCAATATTTCGAGTACATTATATCAATTACCCCAATCACCTCTTTGAAATATTGCCCAATTTGCAGCAGTCCCCGCATATAAATTCAACTTTCGTTTAACATCACATTTAATATATAGTTGATATAAATTCGAGTATATTTTATGACGCTATCTTTGGTGAAAAATCGTTGCTTATATATCCGCGTACGAGCACTGAGCTCCGAACCCGAGCTCCTTATAACTGCAGCCAGCATTGAATTCACAAGTTCCAGAACATAAATTATCTTTTGTCTCCGCGCATTTCTAGCTATGCTAAGTTGACAATTCCGATTTATGTGAATCGTTTCAACTATTATTGTTAGCAACACACACATACACGCCCTTTGTGTATGTGTACCATATATAGTATACATATATAGTAAACTAATATATATATTTATACTAAATGCATATAATGTTTTATGCATGTGTACACACGCTCGCAATATTCCTGTGTGCCACTGTGGGGAATAAATGTGAGCGATCATTAAACGGATTACAATTTCCATTTGACATTGGCACTCGCGTACTACCCACACATCGCTCCATACTCCATACACTGCTGATGGGCGCCCATATAGAAAATCGTTTGCTGAATGGGCATACATAAATAATGTTGATTACATATAATATTATGATCGCATTGCGCACAGATTCATTGGAGATCGCCGGGTTCTTTATGGGAGTAATATATGCACAGATAGCGATATTAAATAGGCAAAATCTGTGTGCTCGCGATGCATTATATTTGTCTTCCGAAAGGCAACGCCCGCGCGCTTTACTTTTCTTCAACGAGCATTTCTTACCAAGATCTTGTATCTTTGTCGAACAATCGATCAGAACTATTTCATATTTTAGATTTTTGACAAAGCTATTGAGCAGCAGATAAGTGTGCACGAGCTCCGTAAAATTATTCCATGCCTACTAGTTCATTCATCGGGAGTTTGAGCTAGTAAATGTGTGTATGTAAATATGGCATATTTTTCTCAAATTCATTTGCCGAGCTTCAAAATAAAAAAACTATAATTTAAGTACGAATAATTTCAATCCAAGCTATTTGATAATGTATTTTGGAATATTAGATTTACAGACCCTGGGTATTTAATATATTTAAAATATAAATAATTCAATTATCAAAAATCAAATTGCTAGTTCGTTTATAAAAAAACTTATATATATGATATAAAAAATGCTAAAACTAAAATCTTTCCGTTTTCACACCGTTCTGTTTTGAAAACACACCTTTTTAGGTAAATTTTCATTTTAAATGCCAATAACTCCTAAAAATAATCCAATTTCGTCTAGATATTTACTTATTTTATAAAATACATCAAAAATAGATACTGCACTCTTAAATGGCTCATCTTCTTTAAATTTAAGTAATCAGTAACAAAGCATCATACACTGATAACATTGTTTAAACTGATAACATCATATCACACAATAAATTATAAGCTATTATAATAGCTATTTGTTTCCAAATATGATATCAATGCTTGCAATCACATACCAATAAAATTCTCAAGAGGCTCATCCTGCTTCAATTGCGGTAATCAGTAAGTAACAAAGTATCATACACTCAAGACATTGATAACAGTGGGCGAAATAAACTTTATGGTGCGTTTAAGAAAAAACATCAGAATTATGACCGAATAAATACTTTACATCTTAGCTATGAAAAAGGGGATGAGGGACGGTCAAATTGATATATGTTCCTGCTATAAGGTATACCTCACATCCCCTCTGGGAGGGTTCGATATAGCTCTTGAAACTACCAGTGGAGTTATTCTGCAAGGTCAAACTCCTCACTGGTCGGAGCGGGATCTATCTACTACTATACAGGATGATGTGGGAGTTATTTTGCGTCGTAATCACCGCCGGGTAGTACTGCTAGTACTGCTCCACCCTAGTCGCGAATTTGCCAGCCACCACGATACTCACGCTATGGGGCATATCTCGTCGACAGGACAGATGCAAGTTTCTGGGGTTCCCTGCCTCCCGTGCTATAACCTTGGTAAGGACAGTAATTTTACTCATTCATAGTCTGAATTGAACCCATTGTACAATGTGCACGGCTTACATACTAACTTCCCTGGGCTTGCACTATACTCCAGTCACCAGGCCATCGGATGTGGCTTGAGACATATTCTTTTACCGAAATGCTCAAATACTTGTTTTCCCTAACATAAGTGATACTTATGGGTGGTCTACCCAAGCTAAGTCTATTATTTAACAACATACACACAGTGTCTCACCACAGCTTTCAGCTTCCCTAAGATAATATGTCACTCACGGAACCGAAAAATCATATCAAGCAAATAGACTAGATTGTTTGGTGCCCATCGTATTATTGCTTGATTTGAGCAAATGTTTCTTAAATTTAGTTACAAGACCAATTTAATGATATTCAGTAAGACGTTTCCTGGATCAAGACACGATACGCTTGTTACATGTTTCTCTAATTCAGTAACGTGTTTCTTAAATCAAGCAACGTGTTACAAACATTCAAGTTTCTTGTGCTTCAAGTAACATGTTTCTCAAATACAGTATCGCGTTTCTTTAATCAGGCAACGTGTGTTATTCACGTGTGTCTTCTTAATATATTTAATATATTACAACGTTTTAAGCATATTTCACCGTTCGAATATTAGTAAGTTTTTTGTTTGAAACAAATTACAAATAAAAACCACAACTTTTAATATAATTTAAATTTTTATATTTTTCAATAGTTTGGAGTCAAATTATACGAAAAACCGCAAAATAGCGTCAATTTGATACTTTACACACGCATGCGCGACTGAATAAAACATACAATATTTGTTAGGAGCTTGGACGCTATTGTGTTATCTTGAATGCTGTGTTTGTTTTAATTTACTTCTGCTAGTTGTGGAAAATTGAATCAAGCAACAAGTTCCTCGTTTTGAGTAACGTGTTAATTAATTTGAGAAACCTTTTGCTTGATTGAAGAAACGTGTTACTAAAATCAAGAAACGTGTTACTGACATTTAGTAACAAGTTCTTGGTTCTTGAATCAAGCAAGCTGAAACTGATATTTATAAACTTTTTTCTCGAAATCAGTAAGGCGTGTCTTAAATCAATCAACATGTTTTTCTAATTCAGTAAACCGTTTCTTGAGTCAAGTAATCAAGTAAATGTTTTTGAATTTAAGAAACGTTTGCTTAAATTAAGTATAATTTACTTGAACTGATTTCAAATAACAGTGATACTAACTTTCAGTAAAAAAAACGTTCCTTTTAAACGCTTTAATGATGCCCTATTATACCCCTTAACAATACCCATAGCCGAGTGGGTTACCGCGTTTACAACAATATAGCCATAATTTACATATACACACGCACCCTTTATAGAACAATATGTGTATGATGGCGTTAATGATTCACGATTCCGAATATAAAATAGCAAGTTAGATATCGGTGCATAGAGATATCGCAAAAATATGCGCATTTGCCCTGCAAAGTTATTAGAGTCGCGTCAGGGCAATTTAAGACTCCTGTCATTCTCATAATGAAAACACGCTTTTCGGTAACTGAAGTAGCTGTCCACAATTTCTCCTCATCACACCTTACACTTTTTTTTCGAAAAAAATCTACCACAAGACAAATCCGTTTTAACTCATTTTACTTAATTTTCAGGAGGAGCATGTGCAAAATAATAATCAGATACATAATTTTGAATAGAAGCACTCAAAATATAATTGATAAATATGTAGCGGAAATGTCATTTACATAAACGTTCCATCATAAATAAAACGTTATCATAGGCACAGCCTACTCTTCCAATTGGTATAAAAGCCCCAACATGTGAATCGAGAATATCAGTAACACTTTTACAATAGCTAACAATGCATTCAATTTATGCGATTTTAGTCATCGGCTTTATTGCTGTTAGTCAAGGTACGTATTGACAGAAAGTGTAACTTGATGCTATATTTAAATAATAATATTGACATTCTTAAAAAAGTACAATCAAAAGTAAATCGATGATTTATAATAATAATATTGTGCTCCTTAAAAAAGAAAAAAAATGTGATCCTTTAATTAACTTTAATTTAAATACTCGTATTATACATAAATTACAACATTTTTTCAACGCACTTTCTGTCTTTTGCCGACATTATAAATCGTTAAACGCACTCAAGTGGGTAACAATATCTTTTCAAATTGACATTAAAAGGTCCCAATAAATAAAAATGATCTGGGAGAAAAATAGAATTATATTTGTTTTTTTTTCTCAAACGCCCCATAAAGTGCAAAAAATATTTTAATCAAACGCTTATTTCGTAGCTTTACCAGCACCTGCTACACCAGAAGCCCGCGTATGGGGTGGAGAACTAGCCAATATTACAGACTTTCCATATATTGCTTCTTTAAGGACTACTCATCAATTCTGCAGAGGTTCTATAATTGCCAGCAGATGGGTTTTAACAGCAGCCTCGTGTCTCGAGTAAATATATATTTTTTTTAATTTAAAAATATATCATTATTATGTATTTTATATTTAATCAGGTTCATATACCCATCGATTTTTGACATCCTTGTCGGGTCTTCCTCTGAAAGTTCCGTCGGTGCAACTGCAATTCATGTACGACGATACTTCCAACATCCACTTTTCAATAATTCTTTTACAAGTAAAGATTACGATTTTGGACTGCTTGAGCTAGATTTTCCACTCGTATTCACTGAAAATGTGCAGCCAATTGCTTTGCCTGAACATGGCGCTGAGCTTGAGGATAATTCCGAGGCCACTGTTATCGGTTTTGGACATCAATTTGGAATTATTTCCGACTACTACTTTCTCCGTTTCGCAAGAACACGAACATTCAACCAGGCCCAATGCGCTGCCCATTTCCAAAACCAAAATATCAGATTAAATGAACGTGTATTTTGTGCGGGATACCCGGATGCCACATTCAGCTCATGCATGAATGATGTTGGAAATCCACTTACTGTTAATGGAGTTCAATACGGATTCAAAGCACCATCGTTTGGCTCTGCAAACTGCTTCAACGCGGAAAGACAACCGGAGGTGTTCGCAAAAGTATCTGCAGCTCGTGATTGGATTACTCAAGTTACTGGAATCTAAGGAGGATTTAAAACAAAAATGTTATTGAAAATGATATGAATTATTTTATATTTTGATTTGTTTACAAAGTTTAAAGTTGTAGAATTAAAATAAAGGTCAACCTAGCAAATAGTTAATGTAAAGTGATATGAATGTGAAGGCAGAATATTCGATTTTATTTTGGTAAATAATGATGTCTTAAGTTTATGAAGGCCCAAGTAGTTGTAATGATTTATGTTCCAGTGTTCCGTTGTCCATGTTACAACCTGTCTGCATAATGGCGACTCTAATAGCTCGGATTTTGTATTAATTAGTAAAATAGAATAACTTTTGTTAGGTTTACTATTATAGATTTAGCTATCTACACGTTTTAAGTGACTCCCATTTTAGTCTATGAACATTATTCATGGGGAGTATCCCAAAGCAGGTTCTGGTCCGTTTAAAGGAGTTTCTTACCCTTTGCGTGCCAGTTCATCGGCAATGTCATTTCCCAAAAAGCTTGAATGGCCGAGGAAGATTAATTAAAGAATTATAAAAAAAAATTAAGCAATTTTACGATGTGTGCAAGTAAGTAAGTAAGTAAACAAAAACAATTATATTATGAAAAACATTGAACATTTCCAGTTTTAGTTGATAGGTTAGATCAATTTTAGAAAATTCGAAATCGGATATTTTATTTTCATCATGTTTATTTTCAAAAAAATTCAAACTTTTATATAAATTAGAATAAAAATACCAGCCCTTTAATAAATCTAAGATTGCCTGACCTTTTGTAAATTATTCAATTATTTATTATATAAAAAAATTACACTTATTTTTTATTTAGATATTTAAAATCATTCATTAAATTACTTCTTTTTTTCCTTCAAATAAAATTATAAAATTATATTTCTTCTATGTTACTTACGGTTTGTGTTACTCTGTTGTTGTTTGGTTATAATGACAACGGCCGTTTTCGTGGCTTCCTGCCGACTGCCGACATAGGATCATCTGGACTATCAAGCTAATTCCATCAAAAGCGGAAGCTTCGTTATCAAGCCACTCCAAAAGTACCGATTGAATCAGGCTAAATGTTTACGATATAAGTATAATAAGTACTCACTAAATTCTGGTATTATGTGGACACTAAGAAAAAAACTAAAGGTTTTCCTTCAATGATGAGGTTTAATGGTGCGAAATCTTCTAATATCGAGAACATATGCGAAATGTTTGGTAATTTTTTTGAAAGTGTTTACATTTCTGATGACGAAACTGAATCTCAGATGTCCCATACCTCGGATCAATCTTTTGGAGTTTCTGAAGGTGTTGATCTGAGCTCTATGTCCTTTACTCGCATTGAAGTC
>JANSTU010052959.1:0-19937 GCA_027564075.1 Bolitophila hybrida
TCAACCGCGTCCAGTTCCGCAACTTTGTTGCTGATGCCCTATGTCCCGAATAGGGATCGAAGGAATTTATATATATAAGTTTCCTGCAAGCGTTATAGTGTCGGGATGTATGAGTGCAAATGGTGTGGGCAATTTCCACATAATTTCTGGTACAGTGAATGCTCAAAAATACCAAAAAATGCTCAAACAAACCTTCTAAGCTTCAGTCGAAAAGTTACACATGGCTGTGTACGTATTCCAGCAAGACGGCACTCCAGCTCATACTTCGAAAACAACCAAGGCCTGCCTAGCTAATAGAACTATTGATGTTGTGGAATGGCCTTCAAGCAGCCCAGACCTCAATCCAATCGAATCTCACTGGGGTATAATTAAGATTTTTTTTCGAAATGACCCTCAGAGAACAGTCGAAGGATTGAAGAGGAAAATTACAGATATTTGCGAAAACATTGATGCATATATTTGTAAGAATTTAGTAAAAAGTATGCCTGACAGAATTTTCATTCTTGTCAAGTATGCTTTTGTCCCATTTCATTCTTGTCAACATGGTTTTGGGTTTATGATAAAACATATTTCATTCATAAATGTTTAAAACACACTCTCAAAATTGAGCTTGTCCGAATACATATCTGTTAGAGTAGTATATATAGATTCGTTTTCGTTTTATATACCTGAACAAGTCGAAATCATCAATATGTAAAATAAGAAAATCAAAGATAACTTTTAGTGGAATTTCGAAGCGATTGATGTTTGTGTTCAAATAGCGATCTTCCATATTCATCAATCGGCCGATATGGTAGTTAGCCTCGTCAATTACGATCTGCTGTTTCGAACGATCATCTACGTTTACCGTATAGGCAAACGAAGCGATTTGTTTGTACGAAAAGCGATCGTTGAGGTCTTCGGACGATTCTAATGGATTCGATTGTGTATGTATGGTTGTGGTACTATTTTCAACCTCACTCTCAGCCGTACAAGTTTGCTCAAGAAAATCACGCCTAGCAAAAATGACCATTTGACTGACACAGCCTAGGTGTTCGGTGCCTATCGGTCCAGGTCCAATACCATGGAAGGACGCTTTGTAGTCTGGATAACGTTGGCATAAATTATGCGACCTAAATACAAATTCAAATCAGTAATAGATTGAAGTAAACAAAATGGAAACTCACCAATCTTCGAATTGCTCGCGTGTCCACTCGAATTTGTGGTCCCAGTGACGTAAGCAATTTTCATGTTTGGACACTGTGAACAGCTCGTTAAAATCATAATTAGGCGTTGTAAAAATGGCCAGTTTGGGTTTCATCAAGCCCAGTATATTGTACGGTACATTGTCCAGCGTTTCCGGGAAAAGATGCTCAATACTAACACACATACAAAAAAAAAAAAACAAAGAAAATAATTTAAAAAAGTTTTTTTAGGAAGAATGTATACATTTCAATTCCAATCACAACATCAGTGTTATGGAGACACTCGTGCTGACGATCTATGCTTCCTCGATAGATTTCAATTTTTAGAGGGTTCTCCCGTTTTTTAAGATATTCAAACATCATGGGCTCTCCGCGAAATCGGTTTTTTTTTAGTAGCTCCTCATCGATGTCAACCTGAAATGAATTGTTTAAGAAAAAACGCCAATATTTCTACTATACCGTCGCGCACAATATATTCTGTGAGCTGCGACCTGAATTTGTAATTTTAAACCAAATTGGGAGTTCTTTATCAACGCATGGAGCGATCAGAAGGGCGCAAACTTAGAAGCGTCTACTGGCTAAACAGTTTTTCCTTGTGAATAATTGCGATCATCTGCAGCATATGCTTGAAGCATACAAATATAACTATAATATATAAAAACCAAGCTTTTTCTTAATACATTTTGTAAATGTAATTTATTTTTTAAAATAAACATACTTAATGCAACATCTTAATTATAAATATTATCGGATTACATTATCGTTTGCTTCAAATAATGCTCATCTACATATATTTACAAATCTTATAAAAATAATCACAGCAAATTGAAAAGAAAAACTGAGACCACGGTGTCCAGTCTCCCGGTGACTACTCCCAAAATGAACGTTCTTTGCGGTACACGAACGTCTGCAGCATATACTGTAGTCTTCTGCTAATGCGAAACGCCGGATTCCATTTAACGATTTTTTGATAAACATTCGCGTATCCGAATCGACTTGACTGGAGCAATGCTGCAACAGCTGCCTCCTGTAGAACAGCACGTTCGGTGGCCTCCAATACTGTCACATATCTTTGTAAATACGCATCGATATTCTCGGTAACTGGCAACGTCTTTACAATGCACGAGACTGTATACAGAATAGTGGCCAGTTTTTCGTCATGTTCAGTTGTTGTAAGAATGCTTTTCATGTACTCGTCAAGCAATGGTAACAGATGAAGTTTTACAATGTTCTGATGTGCCCAATCCGTGCCCAGACGCTTTGCGATCAGTATCAGACTATATGCTACATTGGTAACAGCATTCGTTTGTAGTTTGCGAATGCATTCCGTGACCATTTCCACAAAAGTTGGCTTCTGTGACTGGTACTGGTAGAAGCGCTGTATCAGGAACAACATTGACTTTTTATTCAGATTTACATCTTCTTTATCTTTGATCGTGGCGGTTGTGATGAAATAGTTTGTGTTCGCCAATATAGTTTGCATCGTTGAGATGAGAGGATCGCGTAACATCAGGCACTTGGTCACATCATATTCGGGTGTAAGTTTTGGCATTACATCCGGAAAGGTCATTAATACGGCAAACATAAGTGGTGTAGAGCGTCGGCTATGGTAGTAAGCGCATTTATATAGTAGTGACATTGCTCGTGTTACACCTGTTCCGGTTAGTTCCAAAATGGCAACATAGAAATAGATGAGGTTCATTAGAACGGCAAGGTTCATGCCTGGGTTTAGTTTCAATGTGAACATTTTGCGATCCATTTGATAAATGCAGTTATCGTAAATGGCAGGAACGTATTTAGAGAGGTGCTTGACTAGCATCATTAGTTGTTGATGCGTTGACGGTAAGGCAGGTGCGGGTGGTGTAAACGTTGTGTCTAATGGTTCATCTGTGTCCTCGATCACTTCCAGTATACTCGTTACAAGCTGTTCGATGTTCTGTGTCAAATGCAACATTCGGGTATAGCATATCTTTAGGTTGGTCTCTGTACATGGTGACGTTAGGAACATTTCGATGATCCGACGAAGTTTGGTCACTAATTGAGAATGCTCTACAGATTCGATGGGAGCCTGCAGTGAAACCAGCACTTTGGAACGACGTTTAAAGCTGTATTTTTCGATGATTTTTCCAAGAACTGTGTGATTGTTAACCTGTGCGGTGAGTGGTATATTCTTTGGACATTGAGTATCGAATTCTTCTCGTGGTGGAGATGCTGGTGATTCAAAGGTATCATAAACTGAAAACATATCTGTATCGGTGTCTTCAGTAACTGTTGGCTTCTGATAGGTGGTATTTTTTTGATTATTTTCGATACACACGTCATTCTTTAAACTTTGTTCTGTGGAGTTATCTATCTGTACATTTAGTTCAATAGATTTATTATCATTTGATGGATCATCTTCAGTGTCTGAATTATCAGAAAGGTCCGAACCGAATAGATCTATTATTGTTGTGTCTATCGGTGTTTCCTGGATTTTTGGTATTTCACACTCATCGTCCGACATAAACAAGCGAACTGAGACCGCATCTTGTTTATGTGCATCGATTCGTATAGACGAGTCATTTGGAGGTGATTTTAAAACTTTTATATGAGGCTGTTGTAGTTGTTCGCCAGTTTTTACTGGAGATTTGTTGTATCTTTGTTTCTTAAACCTCGACATTGGCATATTGAAATCTTCAACAGTGTTAGTATCAACTATCGGCTCAATTGGTATTGGCATTCGGAATAAGCGTAGAATTCCATTAACTTCTGCATCAATAACAGATTCCCTGTCATTATTATAATTCCTTATAGGCGAAACTGATACCGGAGGCATTTTAATGTGGTGTCTAAGTTCTTCGATTAGCTCGGACGATTCGGATACTCTTCTTCGTTTACTACAGGTGTGATTTGATGCGCTCCTTCGTTCCACTTTCTTCAATTCTACCGGTGGCAGAACATCGGTCGATTGCATAATGTTTTGTGCAGAATTCGTATTGAGTAAAATAGAATTTCCGGTTCTAAGTGCAGGAGGAAGTATATTGAATGTAGAGCGTTTTTGCACTTTGATCTTATCCAATTTGGAAACGGTTACACTGATTTTGTCGGGTTTGACTTTCTTTCTTTTCTTTACTTTTCGTTTGGCCGTGTAAATGGTGGTGCGGGCAGAACTGCTTGAGGAAGATGCTGATGATGTTGATGCTATTGTCAATCGATGCTTTGGACTTAGTTTGGCAACGGCCTCACGAACAGTTTGTGTGGGTACTTTAAATACGACCGTACATGGTGGCGGAGGTGGAGTTTTTGGCGGTGACAAATTAATTTGTGTTTCCAAGGATTTTATGGGTAAATTAATCTTTGTCGGACTAGGTGAGAAAGTAGTTTGTTCAGCATTAACGCTGTTCTGTGGTGTAGTAATTGTCTTGAAGGACGTGTCAATACCCCATTCACTATTATTTAACGTCGTGTCCATTGGAATTGAATCTATTAAAAAAAAAAATTATAATAATGATATATTTATATAATTTTTGAAAATAAAAACCTAGTTCTTTGCATGTTTCTGTATCCATGGCAACACTATTTGGCAAGGCAACAGGCCTGAATGTTGTTTCATAAGGTATTATCTCACTATCTGTATTCACTTCTGCATCTTTGGAATGCACACTTTTTTCTGGTAAACAGGCGTTTTCTTCATCTTCATCACTATGATCGTCTGGTGAAGGCGGCCGCTGCTGTTCACTGGAACTCTCTAGATCCGTCTGTATTTGCATGGCTGAGTTAATCTGCAGCATACTCTCATTCAAGAGATGTATATGCGGATGACTATCATCGAAAACCTGACCACGGCCCACAAATGTAAAAATAGTTGTGCCCAACATATCCCAGATTTTGGCCAGTGCTGGATTAATTGTTGGTTGGCGTTGAAACAATGGATTTCCCAATGAACTCGATGGTCGACTAGTCTCCTCCTTCTTGATATTACTATACATTGAATTAGGACTAGTTTTGCCAGAGCTATTCAATGCTCGATTAACGTTTTTGATTCGAGTTATGGTACCACACGTTTGTTTGGACACCGGACCAGCCGGATGACTGGTATCGAAACAATCCGTTTGAGTGCCAAACTCTTTTTTCGGCCATACAAACTCTGGGATTTTTGTAATAATTTCTGGTATGTTGAAAATGGTACGTCGGAAAACGTCGTCTACTGTTATTGGTTCCGGAAAGTTTGTGGCGGCATTGGCAAACTTGATAAATGCATCGGTGCTGGTTCCGCGTGTTGCCGTCGATGAAGTGTGCATTGTGGCCTTGTCACAAACTACCTTACGTGGAGGTGGTGTCGGTGGTGGTGGTGGAAGAATTTCCTCAATTACATCAGTGTTTATGCCAATGGAATTAAATCTACGTCTTTTCTTTTTAGAACTGTCCGAAATGTCATCAACTATTTCACCATGTTGTCGCAGAAAATCTCTAGCAATATTATAGTGACGTTTTAGCATTGTATTGCTCAGATTGTTTTCAGCCAAGATTTTTCCTTGGACTATAAATTGCTTGCATAAGTTGTGATAATCACGTTTGTTAGATAGTCGTTCCTCCAGATCAGCAACTGTTTGTTTATGGATGCTGGCTGCATTTAAAACATTACTTTCCAACTGTGCTATACGTTCATTCATGAAGATAGAACGTTTTTCGTTTTCCTGATTGGATGCCTCTAATTTTTGGACCTTTTCTTTTTCTACGATGAAACAGTCGCGCATTTGAGTAGCCGACTCGTTCAGCGAGTTCAGTTTGTCCTTGAGCCGTTTATTTTCTTCCAGGTGCTCCTTTACCTGAGCCACAAGTATATCCGTATTGGTAATTGTTGTGGCCAGTACACCCATATCAAAACTGTCCAGGCCCTGAGCCAGACAGGCGTCCGCAACAATTTCCATTCTTACTATGTTGGGTTATGTGCACTTTACAAGTGAGTATATATTACAAAATTGTATAGCATTATCATTAATGTGTTGATTATTGTAAAATCACGAGTGGCACTTGGCGGCGAACACATCGTACGCAATCATTATGTTAAGTCCGACGGTCGGGATACTTTGATTGAGCCGTTTCGTTGATAAAATTCAACAAAAAGTCCGCACAAAATACTATATGAAAATCTGTTACACACAGAAGACAGATGCAGAGATGAATCGAGCACATACGTTTACATAACCCTAAATTATATGTGCAAATGTCAAAATAGTGTCTGCGGTATTCGAAATTGCGACAGTTATTGTGAAATTAATTTCGAAAAAATTAATGTCACTTAATTTCAAGGTTAGTTTTGCAAAAATGTAAACAAAAGAATAACGTCCAAAAAACACCTACCTCGACAATACTTTCGATATGTTTTAGAGTTTTCAGAAACACCAGCAGTTTCATATCTGCACATCCGAACTCTACCAACTTTAAAAAAAAAACATTATTATTTAACCTTTTTGTTCTAATTACTAAAAATAATAAATATTGATAAAAACCTTTTTAATGTGACCTGACCATCTTTCTAGTTGCAGCGTTCGGATAATCATCGAATAACGCTGCTCAAACACCGGTGGATTAAATTTTAAATCATGCATATTATTATAAAAGCCAATAGCCTTAAATGGACTTGCCAAATCAACACTAAAGATTCGTTCATTTTTATCCTCACGTGCATCGCTCATTACGTCAGATTTAATATATTTTTATTTCGATACTTTTGGTTTTGTGCTATTTTTAATTTATCTATTTGCAGTATGTTTTGTTTTGATTGTGATTCATATGGTATTTACCGCAATCACTGCAATGTACATTTTCGATATCAGTACGCAACCATTAAAAGTTTGCGAAATTCACAATAGTAAAAACTATATATACAAATGTAATATTATATCGTGTGAAATTAATAAATGGATAACATATGTATTGGATTTTATTATAAATTTAAATAAAAAAACAGTATATTTTTTTAGATCAGTAAGTTTAATTGGTATGTATGGTTAGTTTTAAAATTATAATAAACAGTGGCTGCAAACTTTATAAGTTTCGAAAAAAATATCAATTACGCAAATGCGATGTTTATATTTCCTATATTATATGCATATGACAAATTGACAATATCGAATTTAGTTTAAGTCGGGTAGCCAACTAATCAAGTGCCAGAGCTTATTATTTGTCTACGCAATTTATACAGAATTTATTGCTGTGTCATTAGTAATCACTTCGTTATTCATAAAATAATCTTCCAACGCAGCGTACACACGCAAATCAACAGTAACCAAAATGACTACTGAGCTGAAAACCTACAGTTTGGCCGATGTGGCTGCACACAACACGAACAAGAGCTGTTGGCTGGTCATCCACAACAGTATCTACGATGTTACCGAATTCCTAAACGAGGTGAGTGTCGACAGACCGCGATCTTTAGATAGTATGCAATCATGTTTTCCAGAATGAATGGATTTCAGTGTAACACATTTTTGCTGTTTGAAATGCAATATAGCACAGGTCGTCTCTTATCAGTTCATAATCATTTCGGTATCCTATAGACAAAGTGTAGAGATAGCAATGAGTGGAAAAAAGAAATCTTGAAGTATTATAGAATTGAATTATCTAATAATATAATTATTATATTGACGTGTCTTCCTAAAAGAAAAAAAAAACATGTTTTAAAAAGTCAAACTTAATAAAAACTATTGTACACATTTAATATGGTTACTAATTGTATACATTCGTTTTCGTATGAGCTTTGCTTAGCGACGCCACAACCAGTTTTCAAGTTATTTGAGTAATAGGCAGCAATACAAAATGACCGCGTGTTTTCTAAGGTCAATGAGTTTTTCAATATATTATATTTTACACTAACACTAAATTCGAATAACTTTGTTAATCAAATTTACCTACATTCAATAAACAGTCTATATCTTATGTAAATTAGTGTGTTACTTGTTTTTTTTTTGTTATTTTCATTTTTTTTATAAATATAATTACTTTAATATGTAATTTACTGCAAATCTACATTTTATAGATAACAACCTTGATGTGAGTTCAAAGTTCAGCCAGTGTGTCGCGTCCGCTGAGTTAGCAGTTAATTCGTATGCTATAACACATATCAAATGTACATATCATTACCAAAAAAATAATTGCAGTTTTATTCATCTATACAATATTTACATACATAACTTATTATGTGTCAATCTCATGAATGACCATGACAGAATACATAATTGCAAACATTACAAAACCTTAATTTATCTGTTCGTTATAAAAATGCTTGTTTCTAAGGTGATATAAATAACTTTATCATTCTGTGCAATCGGTGTTTCTTAAAGTGTGTTATCTTTTTATTGTCGTATAAATGATAAATGATACAAATTAAAAATTACATTCCGATTATTCCAGAATATCATGCATAAAATACACATTTTCATTGCATTTCCGAGACATAAATGTTAACTGAAAAACACCTGAAAACACACAGAAATTATTTGTATTGTATGTGTTTAAATGACAAGTTACTTTGGCCTAAATCACCTGTGTATATATCATTGAATACTGTTTATTAAGTGTATAGTGCATGTATATAATCAGCAAAGGCCATTTGAGTACTTTTGCATATATAAATATAAATACATATATTTTTTTAATAATCCTTTGATAATCTTTTAGCATCCCGGTGGCGAAGAAGTTCTTTTGGAGCAAGGCGGCCGGGAGTCCACCGAATCATTCGAGGATGTAGGCCACAGTTCGGACGCCCGTGAAATGATGAAAAAGTTCAAGATCGGTGAGCTGATCGAGTCGGAGCGAAAACAAGTATCCGAGAAATCAACACCCGACTGGGCCAAAGACTCGAAGGGCGATAAGGATGATAGGTGCGTAATTAACTAAAACTTTCATACAACAACCAAACAAATGGACACACATCTTTATTACTTATTATTAGCTCATACAAACAATGGCTGCTGCCACTAGCTATTGGTATCTTCGCCACCATTCTGTACCGTTACTTCTTCATCCAATAAACCTGGTGCGTTTGAGTAAAGCTCAAGCATTATCCAGATTTATGTTGTTTGATCAATCGACAAAGAAGTATATAAACACATCAAATCAGCACATACAAACAGACACAAATTTGACCAACCGCAATGCACTGGCGTTTAATTAGTGGAATAAAAACATTTGTAATTTAGGCAGATCTATTAACTATTATGAATATGAATAATGTTAAGTGAATGTACTATTTTTTTTTTTTGTTGCCTACCTCATCGTTTATTTTACTTATAAAATAAAAATCACATTGTTTGTATAGGCAACACAACAGGCATAGAATAATAGTAATATATAATTATATTTATATATATCCCATAATTAATGTAATAGTTAAATGCCTCATTTACAATTTTATACCCGTTAGGTAGGTAACGTTCGCACTATGATGTACCCTGTGTTTGGTGGATATTATATTGAATAAATATGTTATGTTAAAAAATATAATACATTTTTTTTATTCTTTATATGGCTAGATAATTTATGGATAAACACAACAGAAGTTCGCCGAATTGAACGAATCCATAAATCTGATGATGTAGTAATTGTTATTCAAGAATATGAAATTGCGATTTTTGTGGACTTCAAGATATTCGCACAATCTGCCTACATGTTCTATAATCTTTATTTGCAGCAATAGGCTGATAAAATATTCTGCCGAAAGTTTTTATTAATAGTACAACGACGACCCTTGGCTTCCAACACCGGACACTTGTTGAATTTTAGAATGTAAGAGTCTACTTGACGTGAGGAACAAGCGCGGAGCAGACGTTGACGTTACTAGACAAACATTTCCTGATCAAGCAACGTTTCTGGCTGCAGAGAACTGCGGACTAGGGTAGCGATTCTGTGCACTATTTTTCACACGCTATCTACTGAAATCAAGCAACTATTTTTGAACGCACTCCAAATGTTTTGTACGTGCGTTGCTGTGCGTTATGAAGCAACTATATTCTGTCACAACATCGGGAGGTACTGCTTGCACAATTATTGCGGTATTATTATTGTTTACTTGTTTAGTTGCATTTATATTTGTCGTAAATATAAATAAACAATAATAATAACATGAAAGTAAGCATAATAATAATAATAGGATTAGTTATTATTATTATAATAAACATGTTATATAAAATGTTTTTTTTTGTTATTTTAGCGTATATCTTCTATTCGGCGTAGTGAATTTAAATTATAGTAAAGATAATGAAAACAAATATACTATTAATAATGATTTAGTTTGTATTATATTATATATTATTATTATTGTACATATTTTTGACATTTACATATTTTTTGCAGCCATTCGACAAAAAAAACTGATCGTGTCGATATGCAATTTTTAACGCTCGATATACACGCTTGATTTGAGTAGTCCCATGCACAGAATGCCAACCCTGATCGTCATTACATTTTGTCTTCCGAGAGAACAAAATCTTCAATCTCAATACTTCGAAAATCTTTAGGCCGACGAAACAATTTCGGAGTGTTCTTCATTTTCGACTTGCTCTGATACCGCTTAGACGCGCCTAATTTGCTGTCACTTGTTCACATAAACGTATCAGCTCGAGTTTTGCGTGAGCATGTCTTTCTTAGAGTTAAACGGACTAGAACTTTTTATTGGCTCTCATAAGAAGTTCTATGCCTTTTAACTCTATAAGAATGTCATGCTCACGCAAATCTCGAGCTAAAAAAAAATGGTCAAACTGGCCCAAAATTGGACGTCCACAATTTTTCATCAATACACAAAAAATCGCAATTTATATTGAATTTTCGACTTTAGATGCACAACAGGAACTACAATAACAAAAATGGTTGGCCTGGATAATTAAATAGATGCTATAAATGGTTTTGCCTTCAAACCATCTTCACCGATGTAATCAACCATGCTTACGCAATCGTTTTATTTTCATTGTACACATTCGATCAAAAATATTTGATGGCAAGATTGATAATGCAGTGCAAACTTTATTTTGTTTCCATATTACAAAAAAAATCTTTTTTTCAACACTTCATGTTTAAAATGCAGCTGATTTAAGGTTTGATCCCTGGTGTGTCTATGTATTTTTATACCCAATCGCAGACTCCTCAAAATGGCTTCACAGAAATGAGTAGGTAAACGAGTGACCACCTAACTTGAGAACGAAAGGACGCAAATGCAAATTCCCAGTAATTACGCCATGAAGGTCCACTCGTACGGAAATTCGGAAATATTAAAATTTGTCAGATTGGCGAGAATTTTTCAAAAATGAAATGAATTTTTTTCATAATCATCCCCCCTGCACGGAAATGAAGATAAGCAAAAAACTGTATGAGAGGTCCTGCCTCGAAGTATAATGAACAAATTCAAACCCCATCTCGATACGACTTTTAGTTTTTGAGTTCTGTGGCCACTCAGTTTAAAAAACGTCATTTCGAGAAAAAATTATTTACAGTTAAAAACATCGTGAACAGCACTACGATAAAATAAATATAAGATCGGGCAACCGAGACTTCAAATTCTTTGGTGTTTTTCAATTTTTTAACCGATGCACTCAGAAAAAGGTGTTTTTCTTATAAGTGAATTGATTGCCAGTAAAATGTTTGTTGACATTTATGAAAAAGATGCTTATCGAATGCTACTGTTGTAAATCTCAGATTCGGATTCAGCGATACCCTAAAATATCGGAAAATTAGCTTTAGCTTTTAGTCAATAATTGAAATGTTATGCATTTGTCCGGCTAGATTTACAAAATTTACCGCTATATGCTATATCGACAAAAGGAAAGTAATACCTTAGCTACACTACACACCACGAACCATTTAGTGCATTTCTCCCTCTCATAAAGCTAGCGCTGCTTTAGCTTTTACGTATGTGTTTGTAAAAACCATATAAGGAATCTCTAAATTTTGGTTAGCGTTCTAAAATCTATAAAAAATACAAATTAAATGCCAAACGTCAAAAAATATCAATAATAATAATGATTCACCAAGAAAATGCACCGTGTCACAAATCAGTGAAAACGATTGCAAAAATCCATGAATTGGTCTTCGAATTGCTTCCGCATCTACCGAATTCTCCAGATCTGTCTCCAGCGACTATTTCCTGTTCTCAAAATAATGCTCGCTGGGAAGAAATTCTCGTCGAATGAAGAGGTGATTGCCGAAACTGACACCTATTTTAAAGCAAAGGACAAATCGTACTACAAAAATGGTATCGAAAAGTTGGAGGGTCGCTATAAACAGAGTATCACCTTTGAAGGGAATTATGTTGAATAATTGATAATTTTATGGTGTTATCTATTTTGTTATTGCTTTGACAATAGCTTTTGATTATCAACATTAAAAAATCATTTGACAGGCGTCATTTAACGTTTACATACATTGTATGTATACTTAACTCTGCTTGAAGTTCATATATAAAAAAAACATTAGGTTTTACTGTGATGGTTTATTTAAATTGTCTCTTAGGCCCATTGGCTGAAAAAGCACAAGCGATTCTCTGTAATGCCCCATTAACCAGACACGATTGCTGGATTTACTTACGTTTATTTCCTGTGACACCACCATAACGTTTTTTAATGCTACCTGTTTTCTTAAAACGTAGTATATTTTTGTTGTTTAAAGCCATACTTGGTAGCGCTTGACAATTTATTATTCATCTTCATTTCTCAAATATTTGGTATTTTGTTCACACTAAAATGCTTGTAACTCTTTTTTTTTAAATATGACATGCATTACGCAGTCAGATTTTCTAGGTTAATATGTGATATAAATGTTTGTGACTGCAGTTTAAATGTACGGGTCACTTCAATTGGCGCACCCGATATAATAATCTAAAAAAGGCCAACGCGGCAAGGGTATAGGGTTCAGGACTGGTAGTTTTATCTTAGTTTGGTTGTCATGCACCTACAGTTTTTACTATAGGTCGCCAGGACACTCCTCTTTCAGTAAAACCATAACTCATTGGAATTTTGGTGGAAAGCGCACTTTAGAACCGTATCGAATTTTGGCAGAGCTGTGATTTTTTGGTATTGATTCTAATATGTGTGTAATCAAAAGTTTTAGCTCGTCTCGCCGTAGACCATTTCGCCATTTGTGGGATTAAGATCGTTCTTGTTAGCTACCGGATTTCTCAGTAAAACTGTCGGCAGTTCATTGACTCAATTTATAAGAAATATCTCCATATATCTCTACATTTTGGGTTGCGTTCTAAATGCTATAAAAAACACAATTTAAATGTCAAACGTTTAAATATCAATAATATAATGTTACAACGTACATACAGGCAGTGTTGTTGTTAATGTTTGAGGCAGAAGTATATAAAATATTTGTGAAAGAAACAAAAATTTTATGTTTATAAAAAAAATATATACTGGCTCACATAAATCAAAGTTTGACTTTATTGTCAGTAATATAACACATCACTCAATATGTCCGTAGGATGACACATAGATGGTGTTGCTATGTAATAATCCATATGATTTGTTGGAAGTACCATGCTTTAAAAGATATCTGTCCAAATTTCATGACACTCCGACAAATAGTTTACCAGTTACATAGGTTAAAGTGTCGCTACATTTGAGTTTTTCAAAAAAATGAATTCAAAGAAATTTCGTGTGTTTATTTATCATTGCTTTTTGATGGGTAAAAATACAGCCAAAGCATGGCTTGATAAGTGTTATCCGGACTCTGCCCCATCGAGATAAACGGTGGATAAGTGGTTTGCTGATTTTCAAAGTAAAAGTACAGACACTGACGACGCTGAACGCTCTGGAAGGCCAATTGAGGTGGTTACACCGGAAAACATTAAAAAAGTCCACCGAATCGTTTCCGAAAACCGAAAAGTGAAATTGCTTTAGATAGCTTACATTTTGAAGATATCAGAAGGCAGTGTGCTCAGTATTTTGCAAGAACATTTGTCCATGAGAAAGCTGTTCTCAAA
Source organism: Bolitophila hybrida (assembly GCA_027564075.1). Taxonomy (NCBI): domain Eukaryota; kingdom Metazoa; phylum Arthropoda; class Insecta; order Diptera; family Mycetophilidae; genus Bolitophila; species Bolitophila hybrida. The sequence goes on from JANSTU010052959.1 coordinate 14,143, forward strand.
GTGGGTGCCGCATCTGCTCATAGTGGACCAATGTCGATGATTCTGAGAGCTGTTTGGAGCTGTTTAACTGGAATAAAACTTTTTGCGCCGGTATGTGACAATGGATAAAACATGGATCCACCACCACACTCCAGAGGCAAAACGGCTGTCAGCTGAAAAAAACGGCCACACATGAACACATGAAGAAGAAAAAAAATCTCTTTCACCAAGACAATGCGCCGAGTTACATGTCGATCGAATTGCTTCCGCTCCCACCGTATTCTCCGGATTTGGCCCCCAGCGACTACTACCTGTTCGCAGACCTGAAAAAAAAGCTCGCCGGAAAGAAATTTGGCTCGAATGATCAAATCGTTTTACAAAACAGGTGTAGAAATGCTAGAGCAGCGTTGGACTTATTGTATCACTCTTGAAGGAATGTATGTTGATGAATAAGACCGAATTTTGCCAAAAAAAAGTGTTTTTCTTAGTTATCCTACGGACTTATTGAGTGATGTGTTATATACTTGTATTTTGTGACCAAGGAATTGGTCCATCCAAACTCGGACACTTCGCTTAACAATAGTCGATAGCCACCGACGATGCCCATTGTGACACCTCGCCTTTGTTCCACATACGCCGATCGATGTGGATCAAAGGGTTTAATGTTTAGTTCCGGAATTCCTGTGAAATAAGTAGTTTTATTATTTAGGATTATCCACATTTATCAAATTAGGGCTTAGCAATCTTCATATACTCACCACTTTTGAAGAATTGCCGTACATCATTAAATCCCGTTTTGATGCAAGTGTCAAACTCGGGAGACTTCTTATGGCAACCCTCAAATATTTTTGTGAGTTCTGATGACTGGCACGTTCGGTACGGTAGAATGGAGATGAGAACAATGGAAATTATTTGTATGGAGCCCATTTTTAATTAATTGTTCGTTTTATTTATGTTGTTCTGTAGCAATTGTGGTGCATAGTCTGAAAATGTTAATGGAATCAGTTAATAACATTATGTTTAAATCAGATTTAATCTGTAAATGATAAAATGCATTTAAAAAATAGTTAATGTAATCTCCCGAACCCAAAATCATTCCTCCTTCAAAACCTTTCCGTCATGTCCATTTTAAAACTAGATATTATTAATATCTACCTTTTTATTAAGTGGCGTCAACGGGAAACCGACCGTTAAACATAAAATATTTTCATTTACCTATAAAATTAAATATCCAATATCAATTAAATTAGTATTAAAACATAAAACATAATAATAATTTAAATATCCCAATAATGCGAGAACTTTTATCAGAGTGAAATATCGAACATAAAAATCGATAAAAATGAAACATCTTCAAAATTCTATTAAATAGCTTCCCATTATGATTACTTTGATAAGGGTATCGAGAAAGATCTATAGTATTTCTAGTTCCTAAAACAACGCATTCATCTGACCAATGCCATCTCATATCTTAAATAGCTTTCTTTAGCAATTATTTTATTGATATCTTTGAATAGTCAAATTTCGACAGCAAAAAATTACAAAAATTATTATATTAATGAGGTAATGACCATTCTCCGATTCCCTATTCCACCAAAAAATATCAGAAACCTGATGCTTAGTACTTTCGCTACAAGGAAGTACAGTAGGATCATTGGTATGTTTTATATCGCACTTGTGGTTTTCACAAAATACCTTGACCTCACATTTGGCACTGAATTTGTCTACCGTGTTTTTTTTTCGGGGACGCTTATTTTATCGCTAAGGGAGTCGCGAAGTCGTCCGCAACACCTTTGCTTTGTTCTCAATCGTATCACCCGAATGGCAGTTATTCGCGTAACCGCTTTTCGCGTTACTCGATTTGCCCGAAGCTATACTTCTTTTTTTAGCGATTTTTTAATAACATGTCACCATTGGAAATTTGAGCTATTTTATAAAGCATGCTTTCAATATTACTATTTAATAATTTTTAACTGTACAGATTTGTAATAATAATGTAAAGTTGTAAAGTTCGGTAAAAATGTAATTTAATGTATTATTTTAAAAAAAATAAAATAATAAAAAAGATTTTTTTTACTTTAAAAAAAATAAATAAATATATTTCCGTATTTTTGACTAAATCAAGATTTTTTATATACAACTCAGTAACTCAGAGCATCAGGGCAAAGCAAGCACAAATAAACCGCCTAATTTATGTATTATTAAAGTGTGATATAAAATAATTTTTTCTTCAGAATATGTAATTAATTTATTTATATAAAAGAGTGCGAATTTGAAAGCAAACAGAGTTAAAAATGTGTTACAAATTGTAAAAAAATGTCGCCACTTTGCACTCAGAAGCAAAGAAGTGCAAATTGTGTGCAAAATCTATGCACATTTGCAACATTTCAGAAAAAAATAGGTTCAAATTGCTCCTAGATGTGCACTGATATGTCTCTCAATGCAACTTGTCGACATTTTAATGCACATCTAGGTGCAATTTGATCCTATTTTTTTCGGAAATGTTGAAAATGAGATGTGATGAATTATTCTGAATTCGAGATTTTGAAATCCGTCAACACGAGACTGTACGTCGAGCAAAAACGATTTCTACTGCATTGCGGACGAGTGTGTTAAAATTGCCGCACAAAAATTACGCAATTGGAAAATGTTTCAAATATGGTCGGATCCAATGATAACCTAAAAAAACGCACAATCTCGTGGAAGAGCTGATAAAAGTAATTAGTAATTTATATACACAATTAAATCAGATTCTAGATAAACAACATAGCCATTGTCGACTGCGTTAACGCGTTGGGTGGCTTGTGGGAGATCGCCGGTTCGATCCCGGCCCTCCAGACCGAAGTGTTTTTCGAATGTAGCAATTAGTAGGTTCACCTTGCTATTAATAGCCTATTTCTGTAATAGGTTATTGATTTGGAATAACGTAACATTAATGCCATCAATTAATATATAAACTTGCACCCTATATAGAACAATAAGTGTGTTGCCTTCTAAATTTGTTAGAGTCGTGTGAGTCATTTATTAAATAATGAAACTATTATTTTAGCTGGGTTTTCGAACACTCAATATAGGATTAAAACACAAGGCAACATCAATCGAATTTTCTCTATATTTGCCTCCATCTTTGACTCCCTATAACTTTGTACAAACTGTCACAAAACTGAGCTTTTTAGTGCATATTTCAACCATTCCAACGAGTATGGTATATGATATTACTGATACGACAAATAAATGATGAGGTATATATTACTTAAGCCATCTTTTTACAAAATAATGGATTTCTTTTTCCAAAATCCAATTTAAGTTTTTAATTAAGTAAAATCAAATATTTGACATTTATTGCAGCTCTCTAGTCAAAATCTGAACGATCACATTTTTATTTAAATGACAAGAAAAAAGTTAAAACGATAATTAAATGATAATGCATCTGTCAAATTATGTCCAAAGATGCTGGTACGATTTGCTCATTTTCACCGTTTATGATTAAATGTCATTTAACCAGGTTAGCATAACGCATGTCAATGTATATAATCAATGTTAAAAAAATTGCATATCCAAGAAAGGCGTTCGCTTAAAAGAAATGCTGTAGCACATAATCTCGTTTATGTTCATTGTCTTATCAACCACCGATCAAAATATTTGTACAATAACTAGTTCAAAGTACTGCTCGGAATGCAGAATTAATAGCGAGCCATTATTGGTAAAGACCACATGTATCGTTATAAACAAATAGATAATTTATATTATCATAATCATAACTAATTTGTGCAAACACATACTGTTATGCAAATGTTGATTTATAACGATGACATTATTAATGTGCTGCTATACCATAAATACACATCTTCGACGCAGAACGCAGAAGCTCTGATTTGCATACCAACTAACTAACACAGAAAACGATAATAGTTCAAAGACACACTAGATAATTGCACAATATGTATATTATTATCATTAAATACAAATACAAAAAAAACAAAAACTAATTGAAAAGACATGATTTTTGATTGGAATACATAATAGGCGATTCAATGTCACCTGAATTATTACGTGTACTTGTAAATTTATACAAATACGCTCCGAGCACCATTTGTTGATGTTGTATTTCATTTCTTTTGTATATATTTGTACAAGTATTTATGTCGAGAGTGCAGCATCTTGAACTATACAAACGTGCGCTAAACATGTCTCGCGCCATCTACTATTAAGTCATCTTTTTAATGTCTTTGTTCACGCACTTAAGAGCTTAAGTCATTGTGCCATGATGAGCGTGAGTTGTTCCACTTATGTTTAGTTGATTTTTGCTGCAAATCGTTGCTTAATTGTTCACTCATTTAGCCAAAAAGAAATATAAACGGTTCCGTACAGGTATCCTTGGTTTTGTTGCATAACTCTTCTTTTTGTTGGTCGTTTTGTTTATGTTATTGATGATAATGATTAATAAATATTTGTCATTATATTTTATTAAAAACTCGAAAATAAAGTGATATTACTAAATACAATATATGAATAGTCGTATATGCATATTAAGATAAATGATATGCAAGTGCTTTTGGAGCAACTTTCGTGAAATGTGTGGACAATCACGCTGGCAAAAGCAAATCACTCATATTTTCTTCTTACAAAATATAACTATGCAAATTGATTAAAAGGAAATGTCATACACGAAAATTACACAGACCAATAGTAAACCTAAAAAAATACATTAGTTTCGAGGTCATATTAAGGTATTTAATAATTTATTATAGGCTAATAGATTTATGAATTAATAAACGATTTAATTACGATAGGATTTGACAAAAATTCTTACCGCCAAAAATGCGTATATATTGATTATTAGAGTGAGTCAATTTTTTTAATTTGGAATTATCGTTTACGGGTAGGGCCCAAAAGTTGCAAAATAAAAATAAAAAAATGTGGGCGTTTTTTTGACGTTTTGTTTCCTCCGCACTGCACTTAAAAAACAGAATTTTTGAAAAAGCAATAAGCAATCATTTAGTGACATCTTCAATACATTGAACACACACCAGGGCGCAACATAAATTTGGCAGTGAATTTAATAAAACTAATATTTATACTACGATTAAGACATGATAATGACATAAATAGTTATACCTAATGTACTGTAATCGTCTGAGTTGGGCGTATAGTTGGCTTTGCCATAAAGCTGATGCTACTACTACAACCATTTGATGACATAATGAGTTCATTGAAAGTTTTTAACTTGTCCCAATAACGCATATGTGGGTGCTCATTTGGCCCATCATTTAAAGACATTGCCAGGACATCGTGTAATAATACTATTGCAATTAGATGTCATACAACGGATGTTTATACTACAATCTTATTTAGGCATAAGTACAATCAATGATTTTTCGTATGTCAGGAGAACGTATGATTTGGTCGTATATTTGGTAGATCATTTAAAGACAACGCCAAGACATTGTACAGACATCATTACGCAATTATAGTATTGCAATTGAATGTCATAAGTCTAATGTTAATACGAGTACTACAAACATATGAAGACATAATGACTACATTGAAAGTTTTTCACATGTCCCAAGATCGTCTTATAGACATTGTTTTTTCAGACTTGTTTCATTGTGTACATATAGTATTTTGGACGCCACACACTTTTCAGCAGCAGATACAGTTTTATGTTGTGTTAATTTGTTTTAATTTTATAAGTAATATACATTTTTTAATTATTTCGAATAAAATAGCAATATAGATGTGCATAGAGATATCTCAAAAATATGCGCATTTGCAAAGTTGTTAGAGTCGCGTCAGGGCAAATTAAGACTCCTAAC
>JANSTU010052970.1:0-35069 GCA_027564075.1 Bolitophila hybrida
TCGGACCGATACAGTGTTGACACCACTTCAGGCTCCCTATGACGGACCATTCCGCGTGATCGATCGTTCAATAAAGGTTTTCAAGCTTCTGGTACGGGGCAAAGAAAAAAACATTTCAATAGATCGATTAAAGCCTGTATTCCTAAGCGATGACAATACGGATCAACCTACAATCCTTAGCAACAGATCATACACGAAATTGAAACCAACATCTACAACGAAATCAAAAAGGATTATTACATTACATTATTACATTATTACACCGCCACTATCACCACCATTGACACTGATGTATACAACAAAATCAGGCAGACAGGTTCGTGTTCGCTTTCGCGATCACTAGATGGGGAGTACTGTGGCGGCTGACTAGTTGGACTAAACACTATACGTTAATATTCCATAATCGTTATTCAGTCAGTATTTTTCTATGCTAAAATATACACATTTTTTTATTCGGTTCAAATTTGTTTTATTGTAAATGCTTTTTTTGATTTTTTGCAGAGCGTGAAATTGGGATTTTCTTATAATTTTGTGCTTGTAAACAGACTTTACACATTTTGCCGGCATTCATATTATTTAGAAATAAATAAAATACACATCGCAGATGCACTAAGAGAAGAGAAGACAAGCTAGGTCTATTGAGGTCGATATGAACAATATTACTCAAATAATTTACTAAAAATGTATTCAATATAGAACTTTAGACGAAGGATTGACTAAATTTGCTAGTTTTTTTTATAATAATAATTATATACAGTTAGCTCTAAATACGGATGTTACAAAATAATGTTGGTAACATAATCTCATAATAACATATTTGCATAAAGTGTTATCAGAAAAGGTTTATAATAAATTGGACTATAATTTGTCTTGAGATGTGGAATGTTTACTGTCCTGCAATGATATAAAATATTAGTGTCATAAATATGATGAATCGGTAAAACATACTTGATCAAGCTCGTCTAATGACTCCAGTCGAGCAATTGGCGCGAATACAGTCCATTCTTCAGCATCATCCATTGCTTGATTAAATGAAGAAAATTTTGAGCACCTAATTAACAAAGGAATTATATTTAAATCAATATCAAATTTCATTACGTGTATAATCTCACTTTAGAAGGCTTTTATCGTTTTCGTTAGCACATTCAGGCTGAGAGAGAGATCTTTGAACGTGTGAACGCTGTTGAAGCTTGTCTTGATTACATAGTTCAAATGAAAAATCACTTTCGGACGGCTGAAACATAGTTGCCATTTGCTTGCCAGACTGCTGATGATGATACTGGATTTGCATTTGCTGCTGCTGATGCAGAATATCAAGAATTGTTCCTATGTCTTTTTTTAGACTTAGTTCTAAGTTGTCTATTCGCGTAGTCAAATCACCAATTTGATTTGTTATTGAACTGAAATAATATTATTTTTAATTTTTTTTTTTTTTTTTTTTTTTATATTTACATATTCAAATTTGATTGGTGGCAGTGATTAGAAGAAAGTGGTTTCTCATCCATATTCGCTGATGAGCAGTTCTTCACTGAAGGATTTTGATTTCCACAACCACACGATGTTGTAATTGCACTTAAGGTAACGATGTCCAAATTTTTCTCTGCATATTCTAATACACCAGGATCATCTGAAGCTCTGCTATCTCTTTTTGGACTACCCGACGGCGATAATGCTAAAATAAATAATAATCAAATATTAAAAAAGGCAATTTTGTAAAATTCTGGTATGGATCATGCTTGTACATTTTATGATAGTATATTTACCATTACGTTTGAATGGTTGTTGATTGGTTGTTCTTAGATCCGGAATACTTCTTTTAATTTGAGTTATCATATCCGATATAGAGTAACGTGGCTTGGAATTCTGCTCGTTTTCATTTTCTGAACCAATTTCATCAGATCCCAATGCTTCCTCATCATTAACACCGTCATTTTTTTTTCTCGTATGTAAGTCGTTACTAAAAACATGTATTTAGTATATCTATTTATATTATTTTACAGCTTTATCCAAGATAAGAAACACATAACATTTAAAATTATTAGTATACAATAATAAAATAAATTCAAATTATTAAAACAACATCGATGTCTAATCTAAAACTATATATGATAAAAATACTTACAGCCTACACGATCTAGATTCACTATTTTTCTCATCTGTATCTTTAGATGATTTTCTCATAAATCTATGTCTTAATTCTACGCCAGCTTGCTCTTCCTAAATTAAAAGAAACGAAAAATTTAAACATGAAAGGTAATTCATTGTATAAACAAATACATACATATACATATATCATACATTTTAAGTTTTTATGTTATTAGCTAATTTCATTTAAACAACCTTTAAGGGTTTTTATACAAAAACAAACGCAAAAACAATCATTATTCATATTACACAATAATTTAATTCATTAACATATCGCATTTTTTCCTGAATCGCCCTAATGAACTCGTACATAGTAAAAACTGAGTTATAATTGATTTAATCTTATTTAAAATAATAATATAATAAATAATAATAATAATAAATCATAAATACAGTATAACAGTATTATGTCAATTTGGGTGTCCAAAAAGTCAACGTTATTCCTTAGAGCGATGAAAGGTTAGCTCATGACCGATTAGAATATTGAAATATGAACTTAGTAAAAAACGACAGTTATCAAGATAATGGCGATTATACGAAATACTTAAAAATAGACAATTCGATATTTTAAAACTCGGAATAGAACTGATATTGATAACATACTCAAAAAAGTAATAGTTTCATATGTTTTGAGAATGAAAAACTATTTTGCGCAATATTTTAGTATTTTTTTATTACTCAATTTCAACTCCAAATAATAAAAAAAACAAAATTTTCTTGGCAAGTTATTAAAAAAATAAGCTCATTTAGTATGGTATAACATATTCTATTTTTTACACTTTATAAAAAGTTATTATAATGTTTTTGTTTAATAATTAATATTTCTATAATAAGAATTCGTACGAAAACTCGTGTCAAATTTATTAATTTATTTAAAACAAAACAAAACTATTATACTTTAAACCAATACTGCTAATTACCTTGTCACATTAAATGTTGGTTTTCAATTGCATATCTATGTAGATGGTGCATATTCATCATTTTTAAATGTACTTTCATCTGTCCATAACATTTTATCTATGGAAATCTGGTTCTTCGCTATGCTGCTGCAGAATTGTTCAGAAAAATTGTTCACGTATTTCATACTCACGAGGAAGCATCGTCTGCTTCGTTTTCGTTTCAAAACTACACTAAATGAGCTTTTTTTAACTATTTGAAAAAAAGTGAAGTTAGGTAATACAAAACTCAATATCATGGCTAATCAAATTGGAATTTTGTAGCTGTGGCACTCGAATAAAAAATTCGCTAAGTTCATTTATCTAAAAAACTATCGATGTTTGTCTTATTTTGATATTCTAGTCGGTCATGATCTAATTTATCATCCCTGCATGGGATGACGTCGACTTTCCGGAAACCCTGTATATAATGGTGTGACTCAATAAACGACCATTACATTCACAAACCAGAGCGACAAGGATAAAAACCCAACAAGAATATGCAGCGTCATAAACAAACAAACAATTACATGCGAACCGTCAATTGGAGGCCATATGTGGTCATAAAATGCACTCAGGACCACATAACAGGAAGTGATGTTAGATAGATAGGTTCTTAGAGAAAATAAAGAAGTCTTACACAAATCACAAACAGTATAGTTACAACTCACACGAGGCATTTTTCGCCCCGACAAACCAAATATAAAATCAGTCGGTTTTAAAAAATAAAATTGAAATATAATTCTGGAGTTACAAACCAGAATATAGTAATACAGTCCACTAGTGGAAGTGTAGATTTACAACCCATATTGTGTAAAAACTGAAAATAGTGAAAGTGAAAAAATGAAAATAAGAAGTCCTTAGAAGAAAAGCAAGACCTACAGAAAGTAAGCATTTGAAAAATCCTTAGGCAAACAATTTAAAAGACCTACAGAAAGTATTAGGCACTTAAAAAAAGTCCCAAATGAAAAAAATAAAAATAAGTAAATATTGAATATTGAAATGCAAATACAGAATATATCCTGAGAGCTCGTATTGACCATGGTTCCCAGGTATCATTTATTGAAAAAAACGCAAATTACTTGAATGGGAGTTGCCAATTCAGGAGCCACAAAAAGCAAAGTGCATATATAAATTCTGTCTAAACACAGTAACTCATTTAAACTAAGCATTATCAAAATTGACAATAGCTATACTAAACAAAGAAGTGGTCACGTCAAACTGGCAGCACCTGGAGATCCAAGTAGCAGAACGAAAGTTTTACAAACCAGGATCAATCGACGTTCTGTTTCCAGCATACGTTTATTTTTGAAAAAAATTAAAATTAAAAGTATATTAAAGGGATATAACGGAGAACAATTGGCACAGAAATTGGATTATTTCCTGAAAAACGGTGGGTAAAGATATGAAAAACTAAATGATAGTTAGTCTTATGACAAAAACCGAAACCGAAAGTACTCATAAATACTTGAAGATGGAAGAAATTCCTATAGTAAAAGAGAGCAGACTATAGATGAAATAAATTGCGAAAAATTATATACAGAGTCTGTAGTCAGAGCAGACGACGGAAGATACACAGTAAGTCTTACATTTAACGGTAAAGTCTAACAATTAGGTAAATGTAGAAGAATTGCTATAGCTAGATTAATACAATAATAAAAAAATAATACAGATCAGTGGTACAAAACTGAATATAAAAAGTTATGGTTGACATATTAAATAAAGGCCAATCCTTTCAGTTGAAGAAAACGACAAAGTAAAGAATGAAGCATGATATTTTCCACAGCAAGCAGTCATTAAAAAACAAAAACATTTATAGACAAAGAAAATATATTAAGAAGTGGTGGAAGAATACAAGAATCCAGCCTGAATTATGCAAATAATCATCCGATTATACTACCACACAATGATCTAATCATAAATTTAATAATTGATGATGCTCACAAGACAACGCTTTATGAAGGAGTGCCATTAACTCTAAATTATATTCGAAATACAAACTGGATTATAAATGGAAGAAACGCAGCTAGATTTCGAATTAATCATCACAACGCCGAAACGAACTAACAATTAATGGGAAACTTTCAAATACCAGAATAACCATTTCACGATCATTTACACACACTATGCAGGTTCGCTAGACATAATAGTTGCAAAAGGAAGAAGTGGTGAGTGATCAATCAACACAAACATTCTTAGCAGCTTTTAAATGGTTTGTAGCCCGAAGAGGACGGGCAAGCGATGTTTCTTTTGGGGCAGACAACACAATGAAATCTTACATACAAAAGTTAAAACAAACACATGAAATAATAACTACAGAACTAGCGAAAGATGGCACACAATGGCATTTTATTCCACCTACATCACCTAACTTTGGTGGATTATGGGAAGCTGGTGTAGAGTCAATGAAATTCCATTTAAAGAGAATAGTTGGATATTCAAAATTAACGTTTGAAGAACTAGCAACAGTTTTAGCATAAATCGAAACGTTGTTGAAATTCCAGCCCATTATCAAGTACTCCTCAGGATTTAGACGCTTCAAAACCAGGACATAGGTAAGGTAATAGGACGAGGGTAATAGAGAAACATACTTTATGAATATATTATAAACACATACGAGTATCTAGAAAATATAGTTTATCCCACATATAATAACATAATAATATTAACAATAAGTGTGTACAAATGTATACCTTCTGTGTAGAGTTTACAAGATAGGTTCTTACAGAAAATTAAGTAGTCTTAAACAAAACGCAAGTAGTTTGAATTCACACGTGGCATTATTCGCCCCGACACGTCGTTTGAATTCAGAATCTCAAGGTTTTTTATATTTAGGACAAATTTAACGTCATTAGGATGTCACAAAAGCAGATGAATACATACAACAGAATTAAAATATGAAAATAAATAAATCGTCCCAAATAATAAAAAAAAAAATATAAGAAAAATAAATATAGTTTTGCCAAAAAAAATGTTACATTAAAAAAAATACGTTTTTTGCCGTATTTTTTAATTGTAACATTTATTTATTTATTAGCAGAATAATATTTTTTTCAAAATTTAAATTTTGTTTTTTTTTGTATTATTGTATAATTTTGAATGCTTTATATGAAATAAACAAATAGGAAATCTCTCAACATAATGCGATTATCAATTCATGACTCAACATATAACGTATCTCAAAAACACAACATTGCATAACAAAATATATACACACTACTTTTTACATTTCTAACAATAATTACAAATTAATATCAATCATTTAAAATGTACAAATAAGTAAGTAAATGTACAATGGAGTTTATGCCAGTTATCTAAAAATCTAAATAATTTGCATTTTTTTAATTTAATTACTTACATCACGCATATTAAAGGTAATTTCTAAATTATTCACGAAACAGTCATAAAATTCTGGATACAAATCCAATACATCTAGTAAATCTTCTCTATGGATTTTATGGAGATCACAGTATGTCAATGCTCTCACATTACTGTTCGATTTTCCTAATGTGGAATGAATGCATGGGTTTTCACCAAAAATATCATCTTTACCTGAAATATTCAATGTAAATATATGCATATTTTTTTGTGAGACAACTCGGTTACATACCTAAAATAGCCATAACAACGTCATCTTTTATTATTTCTATAGAACCACGTGCTATGAAATACAGTGAAGTCAACACATCTCCTTTATGTACCAAAGTATCGCCAGGAGGCGCATGTGTAGTCTTAAACTTCAGGGACAATGCTCTTTAAAATAAATAATTTACATATTTGTTATATATCAAAAAAGATTTTATTTGGCATACCTAAGGCATCCTGGACTGGCTCCATCGAATGCTGAACAGGTGCTTAGTAGATTTCTATTCAAATGCAAACAAATATCAGCCTGCAAACATTCTGGGAAACCTTTTAGCACTGAATTCATGTCGATTCCGTTAGTATACGTCCATGCGTGCTGAAAATATTCCTCAAGTCGTTGTCGCAATGGATTTGGAATCTAATAGAAACATGATAAAATTATTATAACTCTACCATAACGTATAGTTTATTTTATTTTAAAAAAATGCCAAATTAAACAACCCCATTTGATATCTAATCCAAATAATTTTTTTTTAGCCACCCACTAGTGATTATTTCATATAACATTGGGAACGACATAAATAATGAACAGCTGGAACACAATTCCAATGTCCATTAAAATACCCAATCACTCACATTCCATGCATAGCGAATGTGTGTTGAATTTTTGTCAAGTGAATTTCTTTTTTTGTCACAACCTATTTGTATGGAAAATATTTCAAGGTCAAAAAGATGAATTCTTGTCACCAAATTACCACTTTTTGTCAGAGGTGTGAATATTTCAAAATATTTTTTATATATAAATTTGTGTTTTGGAAAACGAGATCAAATTTCAAAACATAAAAATGTCGAAGTCAAGGGATTCGATACATCAATCAACATTATGGCCTGGTATATTCCTTTCAGCAGCTCGATGTCGTGTTACCTCTGCGCTTTATGCTGATTATGTTGGATTTGAATCGGCGCTCTAAACACTAACTTAACAAGATTGTGATCAGAGTCGATATTTTAAAATCGTCTAGGTTATGTAAAATTTTCTCTAATTTACCAATGTACCTGGTAAAGAGATACGACCGAAAGGCTCAGAAGGTGGTTTTTATCGATCAATCCAACCTTATCTATCATTATAATCACTGAATGAGAGGGGCTGCCTTGTTCGACAACGCAATGAACAACTATCGTGTCCGAATCCGTAGCAAAAGTGGTATTGACAAATGCAATTGATGATTTTCGACTATTTCCATTTTCCATAGACATTTTCTCAAAAAAAAGCTATTTTATGAAATTGGTCAACTTGAAACCGGTAAATGTTGGAATTTAGTCCCGATCGTGATATCTTATACCTGGCCAGATATATGTTTTTTTTAAAATACATCTATTTAGGGGGTAATGGGTTAACTACCTACATCCCGGCGCAGTGCACACATAATAAATTTATTTTGTATAGATTCTAAAATATTAAAATATATGACAATTTTGATCGCATTATGTAGATAGTAAATCAAAGTCTCTCAAAGAGATTACCTGGTGAAATCGAATGAATTCTCGAACTCGCAGCATTTGAGTATGATAACGTGCCGTTCCTGAATAAAGTCTCTGAATGATAGCTGATACATTTCCAAAAATACTGGCATACATGAGCGCTATTAAAAAAACAATCAATTATTATATGAGCAATAAAAAAAATACCAGATATATCTAAAAAAGGGTATACTTACAGCCGACAAGCATAACACATATTGTGAATATTTTTTCAGCGTCTGTGTTTGGTGCTACATTTCCAAACCCCACGGATGTTAAAGATGTAAACGTGAAATATAGAGCGGTTATGTAGCGGGACTAAAAATAATAACAAAGAAGTTCAAAAATAAAATGATTAGATTTTTTTTTAAAAAAATGCCTTAAGTTAATACATACATACATTGTTTGTGGTACACATTTTAAAAACAACAAGAAATGGAAATCAATTCGATCGACAATCGATTCAAAATATTTTCAATTTTACAGTACAGAGTGTTTTATATACAATAAATTTAATTATTTAACATAAATTAACCATTTTTAAAATTATTTTACTTCTGTCTTGAAATATTACAAAGTTGACGATTTGTATATGTATGTATATATATATATGTTAACACTCTGTTCTAATTAACATTGATATAATGAAATAGTAAAACAATTTAATTATAGAACGAATTGATATCCTTTGGAGGAAGGCACGACACACGACAATACGGTCAACGACAACCATGAACAATACATATTCAGATTTATGGCTTACTTTAATCGAAGGACCACCAGTGTTGTTGGGATAATAGTATTCGTGGGTGTCGTTAGCCAGTATGTCCAACCAACCGATCTTCGATTTGAGCATCGGTCGTTCGGCATTGCCAATGGCGTACCTAAAATATAATCAACATTTATTTTTTTCTTTAAATAGTAAATCGATTAATAGGTTGTAAAAATTTGCATTCATATTAAAAATGTTTGCATAAAATGAAACTGATTTGGTAGTATGCTTATGGTGAATAATTAAATTTATATTGAGATAAGTACGTTAAAATGCCTACTTTGTCTTATTGGTAATACCATTTAGATTATAAATTAAAATGAACAAACAATATACAATACTGTAAAAAAATATTCTTATTTTCGTCTTAGGCTGTGTTCGCATTTGCGCTGTCAAAATCGTCTACCTTAAAATCTAGACTTAAACGTTATTGAAAATGTTTGGTTTGGAGCGCAGAGTAACGTTTTCTAATAAATCAAAAGAAGGTGATGTATAAGACATTATGGCGATTTAGAAATATTTTGAATAATTTTGAATACCTGTACATTTGATTATATGCCAAGAGAGACTTCACCAATTAATTTAAAAAAATACATAACATTTTTTTTGTTTAATATAACACGAAAAAAAATGGACAATATATCAAATGTATTTTTTTTTATGTTTTTTATTAAACATATGTTTTAAAATTTATTTTCCAAAATGTGTGTAAAAATATTTATAAATGAAATGTATTAACTGGATTTGTGTTTTTTCGACGTACATTAAAATTCTAGTTATTTTTGGACAGTAATGTATTGATTTAATTTAATGTGCATATTGTGCATATATAATTGATAGAATTAGATTATTTCTAGATTTATTGGGGTTGGACATTATGATGAGATTTTTAATAGAAGTGCAATATATCTGAATCCTACTCGGTGCCCGAACGATAGAATATGTTACCAAGCCAACGCGCCTTCGATATCCAGTTTCATCTCATCTCATAGGTGTGTTCATCCGGCAGACAGAAGTGTTTTTCGAATGTAGCACTTTAAATCAGTAGGTTCCTAATGCTATTAATAGCCTATTTCTGAAATAGGATATTGATTTGGAATAACGGAACATTAATGCCATCCATTAACATATACACACGCACCCTTTATTGAACAATAAGTGTATGATGGTATTGGTGATTCACGATTCCGAATATAAGTAGGGCAAATTAAGACTCCTAACCATCGGGGATGTGTTGTTACTGTTAAAGCACAGTAGCTCCAAAAGGAGTAGCATAGGACAAATAGCATATTATCATGACCTTACAATTCTTGTGAACCCGTAATGGTCAATGAATCCGGTGTAATCCCACAAGGGATTACAGGATCCAATATTCTCAACAAATCTCTCGAATAAGTTTTCCAGTGTCGACAGGACCACATCGGGAAAGCGATATTCTCCCGATTTTTGCTAGACGGTATTGCGATCAACGTAAAAAAGATGAAATCAACGCAGACTTTCATCAATTCTACTAATTCCAACGACAAATCGGTTTTATTCTATGGGTGCGAGATTGGACGCCAATCGCGGCTCCTTTGCTGGTGTTCTATGTCCCAAATAGGTATAAAGGAAATAAGATTCACCCAAATTAATACATTTACAACATTCTTATCGAATAATAATAATAATAATAATTAATATTAATTAAATAAAACAATGTTTTAATTTCTATTCACTTATATTCGAATTTCTTTTATTTTGTGAAAATATTCTAACATTTCTGCCATAAAAGACTTTCAAAGCGTTTATTTTGTTTTACATTATCCAGCCGAATTCACAAAATGGTTTGTTCACTTCAAATAAAATTGCTTTATTAAATAGATATAAACGCTATAGAATGGCGTTTGGTAATTAATGTCTTACATTTTAAATGTGTTTAACATTTACTGTAAAAAAATTAATTAAAAGTAATATATATTACATTTACATGAGAGAAATTCAAGAAGAGAAAATAACCGAAAATGTTATTTGTTTAAAAGTTATATATAGCATCTTCACGAAAATACATAAACATCTTGTTAAATACGATACATCTGTTGAATTTATCAAATATTTGCGTGAGGGGATAGTGATAGACTTTAGAAAATTATATGAAATCATGTTAAGGTTTAAATTTATGCCATAAATTAATGTAATGGCAAAATTACACATGGTTTTGTGATGACTTCTAGTAATTTAATCGGAGCTTCCAGCAGCTTGTCGGAGTAGAACGTAGATTTTTTCCTTGATCCATTCCTTGTTGTATGGAGCATAGGTATTGGTGGATTTTTGGTAGACTAGACAACTGAGATCGGCCAGCTGCAAATTTATTAAAAACAATGTTAATACCACGCCTGCCAATTTACCGTTATCGTCAAAAAAATACCTGATCGACAAAATCGAACAACTGACTTATGTCGTATGTAATGGTCGGTGTGTTTGGGTTGCGCCGTTTCAAGTGCTCTTCGTAGATCTTGCAGACACCCTCCATGCACTCGTTAACGCTCTCATAGTCACTGTATGTGCGTGTTTCGGGGCGCGGACCTGGTTGCACCAACAGAATCGTGTGCGACATGTTTGTTTTGGTATAGCGTATCGTTCGTCAAACTATATATTATTTATATACACTGGATTTTTTTCTAGGTTAGGTTATGACTACGTTCGCCGAAATAATGCCTTCAGTATACTCACGGTTTACAAAAGACACGACAGAAAAGTTCGAAATCAACGGTGTATAAATTAATCAAATTAGTCTTGTAAATTATCTGTTGAAATCCGCTTATTGTACCGATAAGCGATAAATAAATGCACTCTGATTTGTAATTTCCTATTTGCTTGATATTTTTTTAGAGAAATGACATCAACGCGAAGTTAGTTCTGTTTCGCAGGGTTGAAAAATAATCGAGACAAGAAAAAGTCAACGTGGTTCTATAATAAGCTAAATTTAGTACTAAAACATTGTGCTGCCACCTATCCGTCAAATGTATAAGTTTTTTTTTTAATTCTCTTTCTACTCTCGCTCAGCTGATCCATGACAGCCGACGAGCCGACAGCGCTCGGCAACGCGGCAATAACCTATAAATTAATCACGCAATTCTGCGAGCTAATCAAAACAAGTGTTTTTTTTGTTTGTTTTATATTTATTTGTCGGCATTTCGTTTCCGATTATTTGTTATCAATATTTGATAGGCGCCTAGTAATATTATAGCGCATCGTCATCGTCGCGTTGTCGCCAATACGTCTGTGGTGATGTTTTATCATAAGTTCAATTAATAATGAGTTAATATTAAAAGTACCGTTTGTTTATGTTTTGTTCGTCGGGGTCGGAATTCGGAACCAGCGGTGACCCTGTTGCGTAAGGGTGTTGAGTTGCTACATTTTGCGGTGGCGCAATCTCGGAACATTAATAAATATTGTATTGTCATAAAAGTTTTGTTGTGGTCGCCGTGTCGTTCGGTATAACGGTGATTTTTTTTATAGGTATACGATAATTGGCTATATACGTGTTTTACTCGGCATTCTCGAGAGAGTGTGTGTGTGAGGTGTGTGTTTTAACAAGGGAACGGGAATGATCATTCTGGACTGTCACAAAGGTATTATTATATATTATTAGATAGTTCATTGAATATAAAAATGACGTAAGTTATGATTAATGAATATCATATTTACGTTTGTATTGCACAATAATGCTCATATTGTTCATGTATTGACAAAGGTCATGACTGGGCTTGCGCAAGAATCGATAGTCGTTAGTTTCAAGGCCGCATCAGAGTTATTTGTTCATGGTTATAAATTCAAAAGAATTATAGAAATGTTGTATTTAATTTGTTTTAAAATGGATAATTTACCGTTAATTAGTTATACGGTATTTAATTAATTGGTTTAGACAGTTGTCTATAATCTTATTAGATACTTGTTAGAGTTTTCAAGGCGATTTAAAACTAAATAGAATCTTGTTGGATCCTTTACACTAGATTATTTCATATTCTTATTGGTATCTTTGTTTGACATTTTATTATTGAATTAAATCCAGATTTTTACCAGTTTTTTCTTTTATTAGTATACCGGTTTTAGATTTTTACTAACAAAGATGATGAGATAAGATTTTTATTGGAACCATTCGTCTTTTGTCTTCTAAAACCTGCTTAGCTAATAATTAGCTTAATGAAGCGCAACATTTTATTTTTTATGTAAACATTCGGGCCGGGGTTTGACGGACAAAGCTATACCCAATCATCATAAGAGTTTTATTATTTATTTTTAAACGATAACTAAATAAATAATATTGACTTTAGATTCACAGAATATTTTTTACATGGTGTTCCAAAGTAGTAATTTTTCTATACATTTTAAATGTTTATTACAGTCGCTTTCTGTAGCCTTTTTGGCACCGAGTGAACGTTTGTACACGTCGTCATAAAACCTTAGTTAACAGATGGTATCATTTGGGAATTCTAGGGGATATAGTTACACTCCCCCTTATACATAAAAATACAATAGGGGCTGAAGTTCAATTTAGACTTGCGGCCAAAAATACAAAGCAAATTTTAATTTCTTAGAATTGTATTGTCTTCAAAAAAAATATGTGTTCAAATTTTGTCGTAGCCCATAAATTTTGAGTTTTTTTTATTTTTATTATTTTTTGTTTATTTATTTACACGTGTATATAGAATACGGCACTGAAGGACACAGGAACTTTTTTATTTTTACTTATAGTAACAATTTTATTTGTTTAATTTTAGTATTACATTTTTCTTGGACAAACAGATGCTATTTGATAAATATTTGATTTTTTTAATTGAGAATTTGGGGATTTATACCAAAAATATGTGCCTTAAGTAACAAGATGGTAAAATATGGAATCCTGAGATCATTCCAATAGAATATTTATTTAAAAATGATTAAATGATTAAAAAAAATCCTCCTAATGGAGGAATGACCAATGATTTCCAACTAATTTAAGTTGTTTTTTCGTTAACCCTCTTTAAGGGAATCAGGGCTCCAAGTTCTTCCTCAATTTTGCGTTATTTATGGCTTAAAACATTTTTTATTGAAATATTTGTGTTTTTTTTGGATAACATTATATGAATACAGAAATACTTAAATGCACATAATAAATTGTTTACAAACAAAACAACAAAGCCTTGTTTTATTGGAAAAAAATATGTTTTTTTTGTTGTTATTTCTTACACAAATGGTTTGATATGTTTTCCGTCTTTCGATGAACTCAAACGAAGCACTGCTTGCGCGATGTCAATTTCCATCAAATTCTAAAGTAACGTAACTCTTCGTGAGTCTTGATTTCCACACTGTGAACATCATTTTTCATCACGTCCCGGGCATACAAATCTAGCGGTGTGAGATCTGGTGAAGTTATGTAAGAGGTCACCCTTATCACAACCATTGGGACCATGATAATGCTGGTCGAGCCAATTGCGTGAAATTGTACCCTAGTACGCAAGTGCACCGACTTGTTAAATTACTTCGTTAATAAACTCGAACGAAATAATTTTAGGTCTATGGTGTAAACATTTTTTTGATTTCTACATCAAGATATATAGGGTTAAACAGTATTGAAAACCTGACCTTTCAAGATTACTCGACAATAAATTATATGATCTACTTATAGTTTTTCTTTAGAACTGTCGAAGCAAAATATTATGTATATAAGTATAGTCCTTGTACATGTGAGTAAGCGTATATATATACATATATATATATTCAAATTTACCGTCGTTGTATCAGGATTTTACAAAAAACTTATTTGTGAATAAAGTAAGCTCAAATATCGCATTGTCATATAAAAAAAATAATATTATGAGAGTGCCAAAAAAAGTGGGTGCCAAAAAATATTTTTGTAAAAACCTAAAATACGATTCCGCACTATTAATTTAATTAAAATTATAAATAAATTAATTAAATGAATAATAAAATAAATAATGACGACATAATAATTTAAACCAACCAATTAATATAAAAAAACTGGTTTTTACTTTGGAAATTTCAACTTCAAAAAAATCAAAAATGAGATCTTAGGAAGATTTATTACAATGAGCTAATTTAAAAAAAAAAGTTTTCATGTATTTGTTTGGCACCCAACATTTATTTTGGTCAATTGTTTTTATCGGTACGCATATATTTGGCATATTTCATTTGGAATTAAATGATTATAAGTATGCGTCATTTGTTTTAATTTGTTCTAATTAACTCATGATGAACTACATGAACTACATGAAATTATTATTATTGTTTGTTGTTTTAGTTAAAGTATTGTAGAGGATTTCCGGATTATTCACAAAAAAAAAAACAATTTGCATAAAACAAAAATGTTTTATACTATTTTTTGCACTGTTCCTTGGAGCACCGAACATTATATATCCAGATTGGTGTTCAATATATGTGCCCGAAAATGCGAGTTTTGGATTTTGTTCGACTAGTCGAAAACCTATTTTTAGTTACATCTGGCAGCCTACTAAACTTCAACTTCAACTGACTATTTATGCTATTGCCAACATTCGTACATGTTTTTTTTTATAAATTAATTCTTAAACAAAAGCCTTTCTGTTTTTTTTAAAACTTCTAAATAAAAATAAATTTAAGAAAATCCCCATCTGTTTGAGTTTTTATTTCTTCAAATAAAGAATTTTGATACCACAAAAAAAGGAAAATGATCAGTAAGAAAAACTGACCATTTTTTATCTCTGTTTTTTTCAATGATTTTACTGAAAAATATCACAAACACTGTATAAGGAAGGTATGGGTTAAAGGAAGTAATATAACACCTGCTTATGTTCTCCCTCATAATTTGGTTTCTTGTCCCTAAACTGAACATTACCCCTTTTTACTATAAATATAATAAAAAATGTGATTGACTACCATAAAATTTTACAGATGCCCTCCGACAATGCTCTCCGGTGTTTACTGCCGGCAGCATTTCGAAATAACCATCAGACCACGGATCGTGTCGCCCCGGCCGATTATATTCCTGGTGGCAATCCGAAGGTGTTACTTACACAGGCCGCATACCGTCGCCAATCGTACAGGTCAGTATTTTTATTGTTTTATTATTTTCTGCTTAAAAAGGTGCAGCAGTATATTTTATATATAAGTCGCGGGACTAATACATAGTAGTTGTCGCCATCTAGGAATCAAAAAATGCCTGTAAAAAAGTGTTACCGGGAAAATTCTCTATCGAAAAAAACCATTTGTCGATGGTAGATTTAAAAAGGGACGACGCAAAGCGCCCAGGTCGTCCAATTGTCCAATTACGCCCGAAAACATAAAAAAAAAAAAAAATTGTATTGTCCGATCAAAAAGGGAAATTGCAAGAGATACCTGACATTCTAAACATCTAAACAAAAACCACCGTTTTAAAAATTGTGCATGAAAATTTGCATATGAAAAAAATGTTTTCTAAGTGGGTGCCGCGCTTGCTTACAGTGGAACAAAAAAACAACGAATAGATGATTCAGCTGTTTGGATCTGTTAACGTGTGATAAAAAGGTTTATTGCGACGGTACATAACAATGAATGAAACATGGCTCTATCACTATACCCTGGAGTCGAAAACAGCATCAGCCGAGTGGAGAAGAGAGGGGGAAAGCCGCCCAAAGCGTCCGAAAAAATGACAGTTTGAAGGGCCAGACGATCAACAGCAACTACTACATTGCATATTCCCCAGATCTAGCCCCATCTGCCTTTAACCCCATCTCACCTCAAAAAGATTCTCCAGGTAATAAATAATAGCTGCAACTGAGGCTAAAGACAAAACATTTTATAAGATACACATCGAATGTTTAATAAAACGTTGGAATGATTGTATCTCTACGAAAGTCGACTAGGTTAATTAATGGAATTTTGCAAAAAATAAAATGTTTTAGCTGGTAAGTCCGGGACTTATTATTATTATTATATATTATTATTGATATATATATATATATTTATATTACTTCCTTTAATCCCTATTCGGGACATGGGGCATCCTTATATCAATAATTGCAAGAAGAAAATAGTAAACCTATTTCATAGTATAGTACTGACATTTAAATATACCTATAAATAATTGCCTTCCCTTCAAACATTATACCTGATTAAATGCTACATATAAACATGAATCAACTAAACATATTAATATTGCTTTTACCGTCACTTAGAGACGTGCGCAAGCTTTACATTAAATTTATGCATATTTTATATAGAAACCTACACTAAATAGTATGCGCTTTGAGTTTTTCCCCACAGCTCCAATTCAAATTCGATTTAATAACATACGTACACGTGCGCGGGTGTATCCTCATATGTTTGGTTACCCAACAAGCGATGACAAATATCTCTCTGAATAAACCACATAAGCCACATAAGGGCCATAACGCTCTGATGTTTAAAAAATAGAATATGTATATGAAAATATGACTTTTTCACGAAAACATCATAAAATATTTACAATAGGTAATGGTATCTATAAACACACACATGCGCTCGCAACGCTCATAAACTACAAACAATTTAATGCGCTAACTATTTATAATATATGCATTTACGTAACTTGTGTGTTTGGTGATCGTTTATGTTCGTGTATAATCAAAATATACCCTTAAGTTGAAGAGTTTAACGTCATCGTCGCGTATTAGGTCAGTCAATGTTTGTTTTGAAAGATATATCAGGTGATTTTTGTTAACTATGTTTATATTATTATTATTCCAATATAAATATTTTAAAATAATATTTGTTGATACAAAACAAGCATTTCATATTTTATATTTGTGTGTTTGTTATTTTTTTTTTAAGATTTTTAGAAACAATTATATTTTAAATTTCCTGAACTACCAAAAATATTAAAAAAAACATACACCACCCAATGAAGACCTATAAGTAGATTTAGCAACTAGTCCCTTTGGCGATCTTTTTCGACAAGCGCAAAATTTAATAATTCATAGTATAAAAAGAGAGTTTGTGAGAGTTTATTATCTATATAACTGTCTCGTGCGTCTCGTGTACCAAAGTGCGCTGTAACCGTGTTCAGAATTTCAACGCCCCAAATGTAACAAAAAAAAAAAAAACTCCGGACTGAATTTGTTATATTAATTCGAACGTGACATTTTACTAGAGATACATATGTTCCATATCACACTTGCTTGTACATATATACTTTGTTATTGTATACCTACCACCTATTCCATTATTTAAACGCACTGTTACAAACAGATAAAAAGGTTATATAACTTTACTTGTAACATGTGTTATTTTACGCTATCTATTCGAAGGCGATAAAAATGTACTAGCTTTTCTATAGGGGGGTTACGGTGATAGATCCACCCGAAAACCATTTTCTTTCTTCTACAGAAGTGTACGTATGTTTTATGTATGTATCTATGCTGCAGCATATCTTTTAAATTTTCTCGAAAAGTTGCATTTCAGCTGACAAAGTCGTGTGGGTTGGGTTGTTTTGCGTGTATTTTTTTGATGTTATTAACCTTTTTTTTAGAAAATCCATCTATCTTTAAATATAATAATTATTGTTTTAATTTAAATATATAATATTAATTAATATATTTTATATTTATAAATAAATATGTTGACACAGTTTTTTAGATAATTTTGTAAAAAACCTAAGAAAAAGCCAAGAATGTTCCTATGAATCTAAAATTGTACTATAATGCGCCAAGAATGTGTTGTAAATAAAATGTGTAGCAATGAAATAAATAGCTTTTATATAAACTTGAATTCTGAACAAGCAGTGTTTAGTGATGCACGATGTACAGTGTTCAGTGTACACTGTACACATTGCTTAAAGATGCGTGAGCTTGTGCAAGAAAATAATGACAATAGTTTCAGCAACTGTGAATAAATAAGCTTTGTGAATTTCTGTATACATAATGGCTCTGAAATTAGGCAGTCGTTTCTTTGTTGCCTACAAAACAATAGTTATAATATTATAAGGTTACCAAGTGAAACAATTATAATGTATATTTTCAAAGCTGACAAATAGAATAACATTAGACAGATGTATGTACAAATGGAGTAACGTTCTAAGTAATAACGGACGCACGCAGGTGACAGATCGGACGCATTGTGCTAATAATGTATAATTTTATTTATAATTTATATGGTAGTTATGTAACGTTGAGTTTAAACTTTGAAATATACCTTTTATAAACATAGAACAAGTATTTTGGACAGATTCCCTCTTTGCTTTACTCCTTCATTCAATTTTTCCCAAACAAATTTTTGATTTTTTTAATGCATAGAATATATTAAACGATTGCACCTAGTTAGGATGCGGAAAGTTATAGGATTTTCACGAATTTTCTTTGATATTTTAAAATTTATTGGAATGTATGGCATCAAATAGTACATTTATTTAGTTACTTGTAAGCATTTTTATGCATCCCAATGTATTACAATACAATAAATAAGGCCAGCTGTCAAATATTCATATTCTCTAGATCCCCTGTCAATGAGATTACTTTGGATTCCTTCATCTGAAATCAAAAAAATCTCGTTAGTATATTACAGTAGGGGGATTTTTTTTATAAAAATAATGGTTTTCTGTGTGAAAAAATATCCAATTTTTGTCGTAAAAATGTAAATTTTTGTGCAAATAAATATGCCGAGCTTTATGTCATTCACACCATGAATCACTACCGACAGGGCATTTTGCGTGTTGCGAATGCTTGTCAGTGGAAGTATATTTTTACATCACGATGGTCTATTCTCGTCCACCTCTATTTTTCCGGTGATTCTTCATGTTTAAAAGAGCATTTATCTTCATTTTCTCTCTCCTTCTCTTCAAATTCATCACTTTTATAACAATGACTATTATCTTGCCTGTATTGTACCCAATCATAGACGAAATTCCATACAAGGAACAGAAGCTACGTTTCCACGTCCCATCGCTATATCTGTACATTATCTAGAAGCTAAGGATTTTTGACAGGGTTAGTTTTAATTTATATTATTAAAAGCTCTTTTTTTGGTAATTTTAATTAACATATAAAATTTTAGGAAAATTTACCATCTTAAAAAAGCAAGTAATGAATGTTGGCCAATTTGTATATTTATATAGGTATTAAGAAGGGGAGGTTTCAACGTTGGTGTCAAAAAACACCGTTATTTTCTTGATTTTTTCCATAGAAGAAAATAAATGAACAATTTGAGTTTTTTGACAAAGTATTTAGTCGTTAGTAGTTTTTTTAACATAAGTATTTTAAGGAAAGGATACTTAAATACACATTTTTTTTTGATGTGTCATCGAGCAAATGATCACTAGAACCTTCTTAAATTGTACTAGTTTGATAAATAAATATACAATGGACACAACTGCTGTGAAGTTTTAATCAAATTGGATAAAATTGTTATGACAAAAAATCCAAATCGAAGTCTCTATAGGAATAAAACCGAGTACGGAATGAAATCGACGAGTACCCAAGTAAGACAATTAAGTAACTTCGTCAGCACTGATCATAAGCTATCGAAAAATGCAAATTTTTTTTTTTTTGGTCGAGTTTCATGTGTTTGGAGTTGACTTGTGGGTTAACGAATAAAAGCAAACAAAAAAAAATATATTAAATATCCCGATTTTGTTTTAAATTACTTAAAGTATAATTTAAATGGGTAAGGAGTGGAGGAGGGAGAAGAATAGTAAACAGTAAGACAAGTTATACATAATATAATATAATAATATATATAACATATATATTGTGAAAAAATTGTTATGCTAAATTATGTACAGAAATTGTGTTCAAAACTTCAAAAGGATCGGTGCAGTAGTTTTGAAGTAAAAGGGGCACTGACTTGAAAAACGCTAAAAAAAATGGAATCGATCGTCGCCCCTAATACAACCTATAATTTAAAGTCGACCTGAAATTCCTGTGCGTGAAAAAACCCGTTTTAGGTATTTATCGAGTATATATCCCGAATAGAGCACAAATAGAGTTGTCTAATTCAGGACCAATAAATAAAAGGCAAAATAATGAATACAATATGTTAAAGCTCCTCGCCGCAAAGTGCTATGTGCGAGCACATTTTAAATTTAAACATGCGAACACGAAGCATATGCGAGCACAAAATATATTTAATTATATATGTAGTCGAATTTAGAATTCCATGCGATTCTGAAAAACGGTACAGGGGGCATAAAATCAACCATTAAGTCGAGTTTAATATTTCACTGGATTTATGCGAGGTTGCTGGTTTTGCGTGCGAATTTACAGGATGTTCTGCGAGCACTCGCTCTTGAAACACGTTGAAGAGATTTTCCGGGCTATATTCGCGCCGGTGTGCACCTTTTAAAATCATAATGTGCGCTGTATTATATTTAAGTACACCTGTATATATTTAATAGGCTATACAAAAGTGTGTATGTGTGTATGTGTCTGTGTGTGTTGGGGCATCTTGCATATTTACTCATTTCTAGCATATTAAATGCAATTTACAGCGTTTACACATTTATGTGGCTCGCGGTGAATTCGAATTACCGCACGCGCGTACATTCCCCACGAGATATGCCTGGGCTTATAACTTTTATTCGCAAAGGTGCGTATATATACGATCGTTTTGGGAACGTGTAAAATGTGTGATTTGGAGGGTGACTTATGGGGTTGGTATGGAACTGTTCTCACGACACTGAAAAGCTGTACAGATGGCACTTTGTTTGGCTTATGTATGACTTATATATGATGTATATTTTGTATTTATGCCAGCACGCACCCGATAAATCCGTATTAGCCCAGCATATGGAGTAGGAAGCCTACATGAGTGTGTGTGTATATATGTGTGATTTACTGGATATATGTGTATGTGATGTATTGCCCTAAAAACCTTTGAGAATGTATGTTCATACTTTTGGGGTAAGTTTTATGGCTGTCACATGAAACACAAACAACTCCAACAACACTAGACAAGGGTAATGTTTAATTACATTAAAATGACATACGTGAACGAAGTTTGCCCATAGTCTGAATTCTCGTATCGAAATATATTTTTTAATTTTTGTTTTTACTTTTTTTTAGGAATTAAACAAAAATGACATATATTTAACATAACAAAAACATGTTCCTCCAAGCATGTTAATTTTTATCACACTACGTCGCAAGAATAATAAAAACATTCATATTTGTAATATACGTAATTATTTTTTTACATATTCGGATGACGTGCATTTAATTAAAATGAACATGATCTATAAAAAAACGTCAACCATAGGATGGTTTTACGAGTAAATGACAAAATTCTTACTTTTTTGACATTTGTAAGGTAAAAATATATTTTACATTGAAATAAATTTTTTTTTATGCTTTTTGACTCATATCATTTTTTTATTACTCGTAAACTTTTTAAATTTTGATGTTGAGAATATTCATGCTTCTCTTTTTGAAGTGCGATATTACGCACTTTATTACTTTTATTATACATTGATAATAAACACACAACAAATAAAAATGTCTATTTAGTTAACTATAAAATATTATATTATTATATACATAATATATTTATAATTAAAAAAAGTATAGAAACATAACGCTATGGTTTAATAATACATTTTTTTATAAATGAATCATTATGTCAACAAAAACTCTTCTAGGTAGTGCAATTTAAAAAAAAATCTTGTAATTAATTTTACGAACGAATATCATCAAAAAAACTGTGTGTGTATATTAGTGTATGCTCTCCAATTACTTTTAAAAGCTCTGAAAAAATGTTTATTTATATTACACATCTTCATTTATAATATATATTCAAAGTTTGTGTATTTCATATTTATTCCGCTTGCACTTCGAAATTAAGGACAAGGGTACGTTTAATTCCATTCACACCATACATACACGTAAACATCGAGAGCTTTCACACACACTCTCAATGTCTGAATAGAGCTGCAGTTCATAAAAACACACATTTATTCGCCTCCAACTTTATGGGCTTCGAACGAGTAGAAACGTACAGAGATTGGAAATGCTCAGTGTTCACTTGAAACTCTATAAATAGGCCCATTGAAATGTGTTTGGTTTTTTTTCAAAGCTAGTGGCTTCGGTTAAATGCGTGCGCAAAACCTTTTCAAGGGTTTGTACTGTGTATAGAGACGGATTTTGCAGCACCGTATTATTTCGTATATACATGTCCATGAAAAATTCGCCTCGACCGCCGAGGTGGTAATCTTTATATACGAAAACTTTTTTTTAAATTATATATCTTTTCTTCAAATGAGAACTATTTTTAGCTTGTTTTAATCACGGAAATGATGTATTTTTGTGGAATATGTCGCGGCCAGATATATTACTGCAATTAACCGGCACTTCTTCAAAAACATTAAATCGTGCTTATTCGATGTATAATATGGATAGAAAAATACGTTTATATTTATAGAGGAAGAATTTCAAAGACAAAATATATTTTGGAATAACATTCAGATGGACAACTTAAATATCATATTTAGGTAAACAATTTAGTTTTTTTAGGTAATCTTGTATACAGTTTAAAGATACACACTAATTAGACAAATGATTAGTTTAGTAAACTGCTCCCCATCCTCTCATTTACGAGTAGATGCATTTTTTGGTCTTATCTGAATACGGATAATTGGTGGTTTCTACACTTTTAATTAAGGAGAAGAGGGAGAGGGATAACACATTTTTGGGGTATAATATATATAAACTTTTTTCTATCCATCCAATATTCCTCCTATACACAAATGTTGCACCCAACTTCTAAAATAATAGTGTTATTCGTTTCATTTTTTTTAATTGGAATATATTTTTATTATTTTTTTTATCTATACTTAAAATCCTTCCTTAAATGAGGGGAGTCTTTAGGACTTGGGATAAAACCATTTTCTGTTCACTACTACTACTACTACAATTTAGGATATAATATGTATTCAGAATGACATCATTTGTAAGAAGATTAGGCTACATACTACTAAAGCTACTTAATATCTTCATAACTAAGTTGTCTTTAGAGACTGAGCAAAGCTAAAACAATGAACCTGTCTCCTAACATGGAAGTTCGAAACCTGATTTTGAAAATGACCTTTCTTTTTTACCTTTCTCTTCGCTGCTGCGTTGTTTGTGACCACAAGTGACAAGTAAAGTTTTAGATCAACTTGAATATAAAGAAAACACTCTTTGACTGTTTTTTACCAAATTTTTACGAAAAGTAACTTCTTCATTGTTTTAAGTTTTAACTAAGTTTTGTGCAGATGATGGAAATATATGCTTATTGGTAAATCCATCCAATTTTTAAAGTAAAAACAAACGTGTATCGTCTAATTTATATGCCGCAAGCCTCTTCCGCAATAGAAATTCAAATTTATCTATGACAGAAATGAAACTCTGGTTTCGATTTGCCACACGGTTGCGTTAATTCATTCTCATACTCCGTCCAATCAGCAAAATTTGGCGATTGGGCGAAACAGCTTCGGAAACGTACGCAAAAATTTTAAAAGTGCATGGTGATAGTGCTCTTTGTCGTGTCCAGGTGTTTCGATGACATAAAGAGTTTAAGGAGGGGCATAAAAGCGTGGAAGACGAGGCGCGGAACGGGAGACCAGGCGAGGTGCGAAGCCTAATCTGTGAAGATCGGCGTTTAACAGTTCGAATGTTGGCTTCGGAACTGGGTATGCACCGTAAAACAGTCACAAAAATGTATCCTACGATTTTGGGATGAAAAAGTTTTGCGCGAAGATGGTTCCAAGAAATTTTGACAACCTATTCGGCCAAGTTTTTAATCCATACCGTGCATAAAAAGTAATAAAGCTGATATCCCTTTGTTAATAGTCCCAGCAGCGTAAAGCCACCAACGCACAGCTCCAAAAGCTCTTCCAATACTTCTAAAAAGGTTAGATTTATAAGCGAACTTGGGAGCCTAATGTTTTTTGAACCCCATTGAAATACATTTTTCTACAAATCCATCCACTAAAACGAAATTACCTGAAATGCAATTCAACTGCTTTTCATTAATTAAAATCTAGTGTTTATTTAATTGATTAACCATTCCAAATTTCACATTTTCGATAATTCGAAATATTCCAGTATTTATTTATGCGCTTACGACTGCCACAATCAATCTTGAACAAAAATCGAATTTTCATCGCTCTATGAATAATAAATAATCGGTCGTTGAAATAAACCGCACAGTCTCGCTTGTTCTTGTTTGCGCGGCAATTATTGCAAGAATGCCTGACTTTTCTAATTAACCTTTCGACTGAATCGATAATTGTTATATATGTATGTATAAATAGATAACATTTTTGTATACACTCAGGCATTTCAGTAATGGACATTTTAATTATAGATAAAAAAACTTATTTCAGAAACTATATTAAGATATTTTATTCTATTTTTAAATAAGTAATTTTGGATTACATTCGCGTATATGTGTTTATTTATAGCTTTATAATTGGTGTGCGCTAGCGCCTTTTTCAGTGAATGCATTTTAGCTATTTTCATACTGCTTCTGAAAATGATTTTATTTTACAAAGTAATGCGTTCTCTATTCCAGATGCTAACGTAATTATTACACATTAATTGACGTCATACAAATAGATAGATAGATAGATAGTAATTTTGTTCATTTAATGATCTAATAAAATCTTGTTATCTTTATAATATTCTTGTATATTCGATTGAATCTGTATATCCATAACCACGCAAAGCTCTTGTATTACATATTAAATCCGTAACACAAACACACTCATACACACACACACAGAAATATAGATCGCGCGAGTATACTTAAGTTCAAGTTCTTAGGGATTATCACGTGCGTCGTGCATATATAATATATATATACTCCGGAAACTCGAGACCCCTGATCCAATTATCTTCTTTCTCCGCATATATCCACCGATCAATGCCTAATTAAATATTATATATTATTACTGTGTGCATTCAGTCTATATAGCAAAAAGCTCGCACAATAATATAGTAAAAAAAATAAAGTATACACAAATTTCGCATATGGCAGTCAAAACTTGACCCTCGAGTAGTTTTCTTTGTGTGAAACCTGCGAACGCTAATCGAATCAAGCACTGAGAATCCATAGAAGTGTCCATACACCGAGGTGTCTTCGACGGGATTGTCCACAAATGAAATTCAGTCGCATTCGTTTGGTTTTTCCAATTGCAACACTTTAAATAATTGTGTCGCGCGCGTTTTTTTCGAACTATTGTTGTTGTTCTAATACATTTTTTCAATCGCGCGGTATTTTTGTTTATGAATAAACTCTATATTTTATCGGCGCGTGTGTCGTGAATAGTGGGTGTTGAATTAAGTTAGTTGAACTGCTTATTGGAATCATTTTTCTTTAATATTTTAGTTGGAATATATAGATAGGATTCATTATGGCAGCTACATCAAATACCCTACAAGTGGTTACGGATAATTTGGATATTGAAAGTGAGGACGAAGAAGTAGGGTAAGTTTTCTGGATTTTTCGGTTACCGATTACATTTGTTTAGCAGGATGTTTTACTTATATGTTTTATTACAATGGATACCGAGTTTAATTGGAAGAACATACTCTGACTAAAAAGAGTTTGTTTGCATTTTTAAATTTTATTTGAGTTTGTACATTCTTTTAATTAAATACTTTGAATTTAGTGTCTATTATGCATTGATATTTAACATCAATTTGGTAGCAGTTTGACATTTAAATCAGATTATGATTTGAAAATTAGATAAATTCAAAGAGAAGCGATTAAATCCAAAAATTGGGGTCTATCTCCATATTTATCTGTGAAAGTAATTGAACTGAGGCAACTACAAGCACATTTTCTGTGTGCTGCTTTAAATAATAGCTAAATATTTGGTTTGACTGAGTATATTCACGGACGGTATATCTATTAAAACCCAAAAATATCATGGAACCTATGTAAAAACTTTGAAAAATCTTTTTTTTTCTTTTGAAAATAATGTGAAAAATAGCAAGTTGCTCAATCATTCCGATTCGCAATGAACGCAAGTATAACCGTCGGCCAATACACGAGAATACTTTAAATGAACTGCTCGGTAGCATCCATTGCAATGAAATTCTTGAAATTGCAATAAACATTCGAATTTTTCATAAATAATGCGTGTGTCATTTGTCCCCATTTGCTACTATTTCAAAATAGCCACCGCGTCTGTAACACATCGAATATTACTTACTCACCTTCACGTACTCACCTTTTCGAAACGCTGTTGTTAATGTTTATGAAAATGCCATAAACACGAATGCTCAAAAGAACTTTTCGAACAAAATGTTGAACACACTCTCTGGATAGATACGAAAAAACTGTGCAAGAACGTAGTGAGAACGAGAACTGAGATATTAGGTGAAACAACGTTGACAGTTGGTAAGAGCTATCATAACCAATGCTACCGACAACTATGCCGTGCTTCGCAACTCTCCATGATTCAAAACTCCCTAACATTTCAGTTTCAAATTATTAATTAATATTCGTAAATCATCAAATCCATCATACACCTGTTGTTATATACAGGGTCCGTGTGTATTTGTAAATTGATGGCATCAATGTCCCGTTATTCAAAATTAATAAATTAATTAAAAAATAAGGTATTAATAAAAAAAACAACATACTGAATTACTGAAAATCAAACATAAATCGTCCACGAAAATATATAATTCTTCATCAAATAATTCAATATTATCTTCCAAATATAACAAAATATATTAAAAATGATTGGAGCACATTATTAAATTGTTAGGAGCACATTTTTTTTTAATCGGAGCACAATTTACGTAAAAATTTAATTACATATGTACGTTTTATTCTCTTTAAATATTATTAATTTGATTAAAAGCTTTGCCGCGTAAAGTGCATTGTGGCAATTGAAATTGAATTGAAACAATAAACTTTCTTAAAAAACACAAATATAGATCATTATAAAAACATTAAACATTATTAAAAAAGGCTGTTAAATAATGCTATATCCATATTAACAAAATCTTTTAAATAAACATTTTTATTAAATATTTAATTTTTCATTGTTTCCTGGAGCGTATGATAGCACATTAAATCAATATGCAAGAGAATTTATACCGGAGGATATCATTTGTTATTCAATACCGTCAAACATATGAATACAAAACAAAATCAATCGTGACAGAGAAGATGTTTTAGAAAATATACATATAAACTTAGGGTGCTGCCCATATACAAACATATAAGGCTGAATATATATATATTTTATAATATATGTATAATAAAAATCATTGAAAATGCTCTTGTCAATCCGCTTCGTAAAAGACGTATTACATTACACGATGAAATAAAATATTAGATCACATAATAAAAACAAATTATTTATACATAACAAACAAACCAATCATAAAAGCCAAGACCGCACCGATAAAGAGATCTTATAACATCCGCCCGCAAAATGTCTGGTAGACGTGCGCATTAATTTGGGATAAATATAATACTCTCACATTTTCGCATAATATATTACCTATTATTATATACAAAGTATATGTTTGTGTTTATGTAAGAATATGCACGTCCAACACGCCATGTCAATTAAACAGTAATTATTTAATTAGCGACTACGCAGTTTTTTACATATATTACTGTATCGTATAAGATTATACATACGATTTATTAAATCTTTATTGTATATATGTATGTTTAGTATTATAATAATATATTATATATCCATCACACTATAAAATTCATAAAGACGCTTATTTTCGAATATTAAATGCGACGTGCCTCATGAAAATGAGAAATCGATTTTTGTGAAAGATGAAGAAAACGCGCAGCATTTAAGGACACAACTCTGTGCGACGCATGCGGCTTTTGTCTATTACTGCGTACATTTACATATGTATATACATACATTATGCGTAATTACACTAACTATACAATGCAATACATATATAGTTATATATATATATATAATACCTACTTTTATGCGGGCGTAAACATGCGCGTTTAGCAAAAACGAAAATCAACTGCAAAATCTGTGTGGTTTTTCTTTGTATACACAGCGCAGTCGAAAGGAAATGAGTATATGGTTTTAATGTTATATGGCAATCAACTAAATTGAGTAAAATGAAGCCCTTTTAAGAGCTTTAAGACAGAGGCTTCAAGTGGTGGGTTCTACATATACATGTATACATGCAAGAGGCCTCGAGCGCCCTCTCACACCCAATAAATGGGTATTTTCAAACCATTTAGACACGTGCGCTAGAGGCTAATATACATTAGGATCGAGATGTCGATGGTATATGTAAAATATACGCATTTGTATAGAAAATAAAATATGCTGACGTCAAGAGTAAACAAAATATCTTACCTAATCAATTATACTTGCCAAAGTTATATTTATTGTGGTTATAAAGGGTCAGGTGAACCTGTAAATGATTCACAATGAAATGCTGATAATTGATAAATAAAAATTGTTAAAAATCTCTAGTAAAAAAATAATTGTTTAGTATATTTGTATTTTTTATGTTTACTTATTGAATTATTTGGAGGTAATTTTTGAATTATTTTTAGGTGAACGTTTTATGTATCTAATTTTTTTTCTACTGAATTTTCCATACTCGCATCCGAATGCCATATGATTTTTTTATATATTCAAAGTACCGTGTTGTCTACGGTGAGATTCGATATAGAACTCTGGCTACCTTTTAAGTATGTCCGAAAAAATAATGTAAAAGAAACCTTATCGGTTGAATATGAATTTATTGTAAACAAACTTAAACCTCAAAAAACCGTACAGCACTAAAGATTAATTTCCCATGTCAAACATGGCAATCCATAGTCGTTGCAGCAATATGAACAACTGTTTTGATTTGTGAGCTTTGATGACTCTTTTTCGAGTAGACAAATTAGATTATTTATTTCGCCATGAAGATTCTGGTTATACTGATATACATTGATGAGCAGTGGGCCAATTGAAGCTTTCGGCAATATATTCCTTCAAAGCCAGGAAAATAGGGTCTAAACATAATATTGGATTGTACAGCTTTTAAAACACATTTTATAATTTGCCAAAATAATACAGAAATGTCTATGTGATGCTATAATAATTGATTGCAATTAAATACCACAATTCAAAATAAACCTATTATCAATAAATCTCAATCATATGTGCCATTTGTATATGAAAATGATATCAAATTTATTATTCAACTTTGAACTTATTCTGACTTGTCAATTAAATCAGTATCGTTAGTTTAGCTCAAAAGTATTGGAAATAGATGAAGTAGGTATGTAAATAACTTTGAAGGGCTTTTCAAAAACACGGGAATGTACTTCGAACACTTTTCTTCGCAAATAATATACTATATAGATACAGTTCAAATTTATAGAATTGTAGATAGATACAAATGAATGCACTATATATACACCCCAGAGTGCATCATATGAAAATGGAGATTGAATGCTGTGCAGTTGGTATGTAAAAGATGTTTATATATATATATAAACTTAATATAATACCTACTATATATATTCTTTTTATGTGTGTACCTCGCGAGTTGATGTTTATTCATGTGCAAACTTTGCATTTTTATGTAAATTCGGCTAAAGCAAATATTTTGTGCATATATGCAAAATTGCGATACACATAATCTGTGTATAATATATATACAGAAAAGATTTTTTAGATGAATTTTTATCTACAAATATGTACGTATATATTATGTTAAAATATGTATCTTTATATGTAGTATTTTGAGTGTGTATACTATATATATTGGTTTCTTTGTGCATTGTATTTTGTGTAGTTCGAATTCGAATATAAATCATATTACATTTTAATATTATACTATGAGCGAAACAAACGCTTTTGATGTTTGCCTCGGTTTCATAAGACAAAAGCGTATTATTTCGGGTATAACAGATACTAATTTAGGTTTTATATTCATAAGCTTTAGCCGGAAAGTATTTTATGTAAGGTATATATAATATATTTTAAAAATATATGTACTTTTCCAAATTAGGCTTGCCAAAAAAATATGTAATGGTATGAAGAAGAGCATGGAGAAGTACATACTATGTTTAACCCAAACTCACAATGAGTGATCAATGCAATTTAAAAAAAAATCCCATCTGATATACCGTATATTCTGGTCATTACAGATGTGTAAAGCTTCGCGTTTTCCTGATGGAAGACGACTTCTCCAATCTAGACGCTTCTGGCTAATCGCCTGCATCAAACGGTTCGCTGATGAAAAGACGGTCCATCATTTTTTAAAATCCAATCTTCTGGTTCAAAACTTTTTTTAAGCTCTTAGGCTGCACTTATGTTGGTCTAACTCGATTATTTCCAAGATTATAGCGCCCATAGCCATTTTTTCCCTTATTTATCTCCATATTTGCGATGCCGCACACCGGATTCATTGACCATTACGGGTTCACACGAGTGGTCAGG
Source organism: Bolitophila hybrida (assembly GCA_027564075.1). Classification (NCBI taxonomy): domain Eukaryota; kingdom Metazoa; phylum Arthropoda; class Insecta; order Diptera; family Mycetophilidae; genus Bolitophila; species Bolitophila hybrida. The sequence goes on from JANSTU010052970.1 coordinate 31,352, forward strand.
TCATGCTAATGTGCTGTTTGTGCTGTGCTACTCCTATTGGAGCTACTGTGTTCTAACACTCACAACACATCCCCGATGGTTAGGAGTCTTAATTTGCCCTGATGCGACTCTAATAACTTTGCAGGGCAAATGCGCATATTTTTGAGATTTACTACGTTTTTGGAGCTAACACCCCTATCACCCTTTTAAGGGGGTGTTTAGTTTGTATGAAACTTGCTTATTTGAAGTCAAAATCAAAAAATAAAAAGTAAAATTTGTTGCTGTACTCAATGCCTTCAGTGTAGATAAATTCTACGGACTTGTTCCTAATTCCGTCCGGTGAGCTATAACTTTAATACACAAAGTGTGTTGTACTCACCGGTGAGTTCAGCGGTTGCCTGACCTAGCTCAAGAGAGCTACTGGACCCGGAACAGATTCTAATATAATCCTAATTCTAAACTTAGATCAATACAAATTCTTAAAAACTACTTACATACTAGACTTTGGCCAGTTGTCTTCCGTGGTGGCCACACGTGGCTCTCGGGCGTGCTGTGTCTCTGTGGGGGCCGCACGTGAGGTTCTGCTCTTCTGGCTTGCTGGTGGCTGCAGATGGCTTCGGGGTACTTCGGTGTGAGTCACACGTTGATTTTTGATGAGCTGGGCAAAGGATCCTCAAACGTGGCTCACCGGTGTGCTGGGCGCAGCCTGGCTGCACGTGGCTCTCTCCAGTTCGAAACAATTCCGCTTCTTCAACACGCGGTCCTTTTTTTGTTGAAGTGGATGATCGGTGTGTGCGGGGTGTGTGTAGGGGTGGGGGGTGTTGTATTTTTTGTTGGCCAAGATGGAAAGAACCGACTTTATGTGTAAATGTTTGTTTTCCCTTTTTCAACTTTAAACTGCCACTACGCGTAAAGTATAATTTACACAGACCCCAATAGCACGGCACATCATCTTTTTGTATCGCTCTAATGCACCCTTTTCTACGTACAACTACAAAAAATGACCTTTTTGCCTCTATCTCCCTTAAGGATTTTCTGATTTATTTTTTTCTTTTTTTTGTTATAGGTATTAAAATTACCTATCGATTTTTTTTTCTCTTACGCCCCATAAAGTGAATTTTTGCCGATTATTTTATTTAAAATAAGTGCATCATCAAATGTTACCCCTATCTCCCCAAAAAGGTGTTAAAAAATGTTCAATGGTCAAATGTAAAAAATATTTGGTACTAAAAAAAAAAGTTCAAATTTACTCCCTGGTCAATTTGTAGTCTAAAAGGGGATGATCAAAAAATGGTGGTAGTCTAAAAAAAAAAGTTCGTATTTCCTCCCTGAGCACTAGTACTACGTTTTTGGGCCTACAAATCCAAACACCCTTTAAGGGGCTTCGAAGTTTTTTTTTATTATTTTAAATACAAAATGTTCATACAAACCTTAAGAGGGTTTTAGGGGTTGTATCCCCAAAATCGTAGTACTAGTGATCAGAGAGGAAATTCAAACATTTTTTTTTTTGAGTACCAACATTTTTTGACCTTTTTTATAACTTCTTTTTGGGGATATAGGGCTAAAATGTAAAGATGCACTTATAATTTATTTGATTTTACTTTTTTTTACAAAGTTTAAGACCCCATAAAAGGGGCCTTTGGCATCACATTTGCAATTTATGGAGCTGTCAGAAAATTGAAATTTGGCCGAATAAATAGTCAGTATTGAATTCTTAAAAAAGCCATAGTCATAGCCGAGTGGATAAACGAGATGGCTACGGCTTATCGGTTCGATCCCAACCAGCAGACCGAATGTAGCACTTTAAATCAGTGGGTTCCTCTTGCTATTAATAGCCTATTTCTGAAATAGGTTATTGATTTGGAATAACGGAACACTAATGCCATCAATTAACATATACAAACGCACTCTGTATAGAACAATCCAGAGAATCAGCTCCGACTTGTCTCGGGGACAGGCAAACGGCGTTGAGATCAACAAACAAGATCGTGATGATGCCCCTGAAAGTCAGCTAGCTGCCATGGGTAAGACTGGGAGGCGATGTCATCCGGTACACAAAAGAGGTTTATTACCTCGGTGTCACAGTGGGTGAAAGGATGAACTACTCTGCTCACATGCGTAGTATTGTTGAAAAGCCTGGGTCGCTTGTAGGAAAAATGCGTAAGAAACTGCTAAAAGAGTGAGGCCTGGACAGAGCCAGTACCAAAATATTATGCAGTGGACTGATAATCGCTGCAGCACTAAATGGCGCAAGTATATGGTCCTCGGCCCTGAGGTTCCAGTACTCAAGAGAACTACTGTATCGAACACAGCAAAGGTATTATACGCCTCGCAAAAGGTAGCCCAACTTGCCCCACGCGAGTGCAAGACCTTAATAGAGGAGAGGCTACAGGCAGCAAAGATGGGCGACAACCGAGGCTGGACGCACAACCTTTTAGTGGATCGCCGAGATGTGCTACGTGTAGGAGCATAACTACTTCCACCCCAGTTCTGCAGTTGGGCTTTTTACTCACTGGTCATCATGGTATTATAAACGAATACCAAAAAAAGAGAGTTCGCAGTCTCAGCTTACGTGACTCTTACGTTTTACACCATTTTATATCCACATATGAATTGGAAGCATATGTTTCATCGAGAATTCCGCGGGTAAAAAGCAAAGCCATCAGTAGGACTTCCGCGTTGTGTATAGCCTCTTGCTTACACCCGACGAGAATGATTTTGCGGACGTTTGTGACAACGGGATTCAACATTCCATATCTCCATCTCCATCTCGTTTGCCACGTCGAGATGGCAACATTTTCAGGTCACTCATTCCGAAAAGAAGACTCGCAGGTATGCAGAAATTGCTTCATTTTGTGTTACCATTTTTTTTTTTTTGGTCCTGATGGTAGAGTAAGTCTCTTCTGTAATGTTCATCAATTTTTCTAAACAAATTTATATACTTATCAAATGAATTTCAAACGCCTCTGATCGGAAAAATGGTGTAAAAGTGTAAGATTCAGATTCGGAACACTTCATAACTCGGCAGGTGTGATAGTCCATTATTTCATTGAAAAAGGAATTTGAATTTCTTGTCCCCAAATTAGCAAAAAACGACTTACACTAAAAGATTCCAAAAAAAAAAATTACAGCCTGTTACGATATGGGTTAGGAAATGATAAATACGTAAAACACTCGCTGTCGCTCAGTCCATGGTATACAACCCGTAATTCCAATGTAATTTTTATTTTATTTTATTTTTGGTTGTGCTGCTCACTATAAAATGTAATATATGCGCTTTATGCTAACGGACGCCTTTTATGTCTCGCGCACAGAATACGAGTGACCACATAAAAGCTTTTCACAACAAGCATATCTTAGCATTAACCCCGGACACCAATATAAAAATGCGGATAAAAAAAGGGAAAGTCAAAAGCTTGTTGTTTATGTGTGTGTGTGTGTGTGTGTGTGTGAGTATGTGTTGTTCATTTATGCGTACGACATATTTGAATTGGAGTTTTCAGCCGGTTGAAAAATTATTTAATTGGAAATATTCAGAGAAACAAATCGTTTCGTATGATCGGTATTCTTGGAATCAAAACTTCTTCTTCTTCTTCTGGTTGCTTCTATCATATTTATCATTATTTTTTTGACAGATGGTCTTGTTCCATTGCAGAGCGGTATATATATATATATATAGATTCCTTCGATCCCTATTCGGGACATAGGGCATCAGCAACAAAGTTGCGGAACTGGACGC
>JANSTU010052971.1:0-19929 GCA_027564075.1 Bolitophila hybrida
GCCTTGGCGGTCATTTGAATGATGTCATATTCCATACATAATGGGGTCGATGGACCTTTCAAATATTTTTTTTTTTTATCGCAAATATCTCTTCTACATGTATTTTTTTTTTTCATTTCAAAGCTCAAGCGCCCTTAATGGAAAACCCTTTATAAGCTATCGAAAAATACAAAAATAAAACAGTTTTTTGGTCGAGTTTTATGAGAACCCCTCCTTTGATTTATTTGAAACAATTGGCAATTGAACTTTGTATTTTGGCATAATAATTCTGAGCAAAAAGCATTTTTTTTATATATATTTTTGTTGATAAATACGGACTATTAGACCAGTTTTTCAATTATGCTTTTAGAAAATCATCAATAATTATTTCCTGATTATTTTTTATTGATATGAAATATTTATCGTCATCGTATTGTAGGTTCCAAAAATAAATAACTATTATAATATAAAAAAAAAACTTCAGTTTGAACATTGCTACTTCTAATTAACTTAACTTGTACTTCTATGTAATACTACGACTGCACGCGGTGATTTTCCACATGTATACACATTTCAATTACTCACAATACTTTATAAAATTATACAACTGTATATAATACCGAGATTATGTGTCAATAAGCGAGTACTATATTATAAATTACGTGCACAGCCGCCGACACAAAGATTTTGCAAAGGAACAAGAAAAAAAAAACTATGACACAGCTCATTTCTCATTCGTGTAATTCTTTTTTGTCGTTTGTATGATGCTACATTGTTCATGTGTGACGTCGTGGCTGCGTGCTGTTATTTTCTGAACGCACATGCATATTATGTTTCACTGTACGTTGAATGCCGAGTTTATTTATAATTTATATACATGTACAAATATAAAATATGTGCTATTGTGCGAGAATAAGAAACAAGCGCGCATGACCTTCAACTCTTTCCTCATGCGCGCACCACGGAAAATCGCCTATTGATTGATTACCACTTAGAAGTGGCACAATATATATATATATAGTTTTGGCTTTTATAAATTGTGTGTATATTATACAAATATTGCAATATAGGCATTTATTTTAAAAGTTTTTAAACAAATTATTGCCGTGAACAAATAAACACGAATTGTAGGTGTTCGTTTATGGTCGTACAGTCTCGAGTGTGCTCTCATTATTTTATATAATGTTATGATACTCGTATTATAATCTTGCCAACGCATTTTTAAAGTATTTCAACAAATATTTTGCAGATTTATTTGATACACCATTAAATCGGAGGTAGTCAAGTCTGACCGCCTGCTTGAACAGGGTCTCAATGAAGCAGATGGAAAAAATAAGAAAAAGTATAATGGGACTTTTTTATTTTGCCAATTTTTTTTATCTCAGCCTTGTCATATTTAAAAAAATCTTATATGATTAAAAGTTAATCTTTATTTTATGTTTGCCTTTAATTTATATTTTTGTTATTTAGCTTCTCAAAATTCAAATTTAATAGCGACCAGTAGAAAACTCAATGTCAAGCTTAGAGCATACATTAAATGCAAAATTTCTGATATTTAAATAAACATTTTATTTTTGTTGAATGTATATTTCATTTTACTAAGATACACTTGGTGATTTCTATAGACCTCCAACAATGGCAGAATTAGAATATATAAATGATATTCATACGGAATTAACGCCCCGATATAATTAAATTATTATTAATGGCGACTTTAATCAAAATCTTCTGGTCTCAAATACAAATAGTTGTGATTACCGTCCATTAACTGAATCATTCAATCTTGAAATTTAAAATATGAAACAACCCACTTCTTCTAAATCTTTTCATAACTAATCGTGTCGACCTTGTGGGTTTCTGTAGTCAAGGTAGTATTACTGGAATTTCGAAACATAACTGAAAAGCGGTAAAATCTAAATCTAGTATTTAAGTACTAAATTTTAAAAGACTTACAAATAAAGCTTTAAAATCAATTAAAAACGCAAAATGTGCAAATATTATTTTAAGGAAATTTGGTCCAATCTAAAAAGATTAAAAGTCACTCCTTCCAAAAAATATCGAATTAACTCACTTCACGGCTGCTGGATGATATTTCTAATTAATTCTTATATTTAGTATACTTTTTATAATGTCTTTTGTTCTACTTTTCCAGATGTTTACAAAAGTGCAAAGTTTTACCTATTCCTAAGAACTTCAGATCGTATAGTTGTCAAGAGTATCGTCCAGTATCGTCGCTATTTACTATCTCAAAACTAATGAAAATAATATTGAATTTTTGGCTTCACTTCTGAAAATAATCTAATGTTTAAATTTCAGTCTAGTTTTCGTAGTACGACAACTGCCCTCTTCCGACCATAGTAACAAAAGGTGTATCTCAAGGTTCGTTATTGGGTCCAACTTTTTTCTCGATGTATATTAATGACCTTCCTTTTAAAATTCGCCATTCTTCGTGACACCTTTATGCCGATTTATCTAATTTGTGATCCAAATTATCTTTCAGAAATTATTAATAAAATAAATTAGCATTTAAATATTATTTTTCAGGCTATGCTATATTTATGAGAATTTTCGTCAACTAGACGTAAAGTATCAAAGGTAAATTAACGTAACAAGTCAAAAATCGGGTAAATTGGACCGTAAAATTATTACGTCTTAGTTCGGTTTTAATTACGTAAATAGCACGTAATTTTTTGGTAAACGATTTCACGTCAAGAAATAACTTTTGTTAGTCGAAAATTTACCTAACAATCATTAACTTAACTTGTTTGGTAAAACATATATATTTTTGTATACTAATAAACAGCGCTGCCGAACTACTCCGATCGGAGTTTTTGTGCTTGTCATTGTTCGCACCGTTTCAAAATTGATGCATGCTGCATTTTAATATAGTTCTCAGCAGTACACATCAAAGAACCTCTTTTTAACTTGTTTAGTAAACAAGAGGTTAATTATTCGCTCCTAATGTTTAAAATGTATGTAAACGAAACGTCAACTATTTACATGGTGCGTAAATTTTTACGTTATCGGGACGTCAACTATTCACCGTACCTACATGGTTAACAGTTAACCCAAATATCACTTGAATTGTGAGTTAATTTCACGACAATCAGTGTTGCCGGTCGACGTGATGACATCATCCACTTGACGACGTTGATGGCTCCAATAAAACAGCTGCAATCATTGATGGTGGTTTTGCTACTATTTCTTTAATGTGTTGATCTTTTCGTAGATACAAAAAAGCCCAAAAGTCAAAACGGAATTCCCCCTAAAATAATCGTAGTAAAGTTAACGTTATAAGTAATTGATGTCGTATTGACGTGAATTTTCATTTTTGAAAAATATAAACAACACATTTGTCACGTATATTCCCCAAATGTGTAAACAGTTTACTAAATACGTTAAAGGCGTATGTCAACAACATTTACTCAATCTTTTAAATGAATCTGAAATTAACTAAGGTGAATCCGTTCTAAATTTAGGTATTGTAATGAACTCAACTATCAACTTGATTGATTATTAAAATTGTTATTATTATTTATTTGTTACTTCAACTTATACCAGAACTATAAATCTACTTAGTTGAAATATGGTCTTCAAACTTTTAAACACAGATTCTCGGTGTAAGTAATTCAGACTACCTCGCCTCGCTTCTAGACAACTTCTATTCTTGTTCAAACTTATTAAAAAGAATACTCCTAACTGGGTTTCCAATCAGGAATATATTACGAATCTCGTAGTACGTTTTGGCTTTAATTCGATCGTTTACAAGTTCGACCAGATTCAGATATTTTGGATATAACACGATGACTAATCGTTTTAGTGGCTATATTTTCGAGGTCGCCATCCATTAAACCCTGAACTCCTGATTACAATCTCTCAATTCACGAAACGTGTTTATGAAATTTACCCCATTTTTCTAATGAATTTTAGCAATTAAAACCACATCCCATGAAACTTTAGCTGCATTTCTTTTAACCAAATTGTTTTGGGTAAAATTTTTGTACAAATGAAACAAACTTGAGTCATTTGTTTTGTCTTTAATTTTGTTGTCGACACAGAAGGCAGTGCGCCTGTGCTGTTTTGATTTTTTTATATTTACGCTTCTGCTTTTAGTGTATTTTCGTATGTAACAAAACATAAATTTCGACTGATTGGATTTAAAAAAAATGCACATATTTTTAAGATAAGACAAATAAACATTTACTCTAATTTAAATTTACTACGTTTCAATAAAATATATTATTTAATGAAAACGTAGAAAAAACACACATGCAAACATTTCAAATGCTTATGACCTTGTCACGTAAGTATAAAAAACACTGCAATTTAGCCTAGATACGTGTGTATTTTTAAATTCGCCAATAGTTATATCAAACAAGAACGAAATTAAATGCCTCTACTATATTTGATCGATTATTTATGCATTATATAGGCCGTATAATCGCGTGACTCAAACATATAGGTAAAATTACAACATATAAAGAAGTGTATGTTTATTGCTTCTATCTGCATATAATATATTTTATACGTTATAGATATAATAAAAAAATATATGCTGTCTATTTATAAATAAACCCATATGAACTTTTGTAGATTAAGATTATATATGTAATAAAATAATATTGAAAACTTTTTGTTTTCTTTAATAGTATTTATAGTAACAGAATATAATGTAAATTCGAAAATAATATGAACCAACCGGCATCTTTTTTGTCGTTTCCTTAGCTTAGCATATGCGCGCCTCCGCGCAAGATACGAGTACTTCTTTGCGAGCAGATTCGTATAAATATGAGGTCAGTTGCTTATGTTGCGCCACCATTTCGTCTCCGCAGATCGTTTATATATAAGTTTAGAGTCGTTCGTGTGTGTGTGTGCGTGCGTTACAATTTTCAAAAACCAGTTCTTCAACCAGATCGAATGATTGCTGGGCGATCCACATAAAAATCCACAGAAGCATACTCACGTAATTATTATAAATTACCAGCGGTTGGCTGTGCGATCGTGCTATATATTTTATCTCGCTCATTTTATATTATGTAAAACATAAACATATTATGTGGTGTTTATAATATGTATAGCGGTATTTAGGTAGAATTTAAACAAAACAGAAAAAAATAACATTCAAGTGGTCTGCAGTACCGCAGCGCAGCCACATGAAAAAAAAATACATATCCAACAAAACAACGCAAAAAGAAGTTTTTTTTTTTAATAGGTTGAGATTAATTAATGAAACTGTATAGTCCGAAAAGCAAGGTAACGTAATATTATGAACGCACGTGCTTTGGAATGTTTTTCTAAAATAATTTCATTATAGTTTCATTATGACTGTGTACGTCTGGAAAGCAATTCGTTACCGACACATGTTACACAATATATTATATTACTCATTTCAGGTACATTTAGTTTATTGTGAATGTATGCAATTCATCGACACAATTGATCAGTGAATTGTTATTTATAGACTGTGGCTAAGAGAGCGTATACAAATATATATAATCGTATATGATGGAATAAGGGCATATTATAGTTAAATCATATGATTAGACTGTCATCTCACTAATTCTTTGTTGAATGTGTTAATTCAAAAATAAGCTCTTTTTCTGTGTATTTTTAGCGAAGGCAAAGGCAAGTTGATTCTACGCTTGAGATTTTAATACGTTGAAAATAAAGGTGACGCTTAAAATATTTTAGTTTGTAACATAAAAATGTAATGTAAATCCATTTAAAAATTACCTTTTTTGAGAACAGTGTCTACGATACCTATGCTCCGGCAATCATTTAAACAAAATAAATTCAACTCTATTGACCCTCGACTTGGGCCTAAAGGGTTGGGATTCAATTGCACATACAACTAACTAGATAAACAGAATGTCAGGACGCATCGTTCCCAATCTACACTTGTTCCTATCTGTTCTATAAGGAGGTTCTATTTATATCCGAGTCTATTGTTTCAAATGATATGCTACGCCTGTTGTTGTTCTTCCCTTATTTCCACTTATTATTTAGCCGTCTATAGTTCAAATTTGAGAGAGGGGACTGTTTTAACGAACAAATCCATAGCTTTTTGAGAGACTGTATGCACAAGTCAAGGATCAGAGTTTGACAACACTTAGAAGAAGATGTGTTAGGTACCTGCTAGGCGCGTCCCGGGTGGAGGATAGGGGGCCTGTTAGAGCTTGTTGACGGAGGATGACACACATTCTCGAGATGGATTCTTCTAGGATCCCTGAAGTTGTGCCCAACACTGTAAAGACAGATATAGTGTGTGTTAGTTTGTTGTTTGTTGTTAGTTTGTTTGTTTGTTGATAGATAAATGTCTCTCCTCGGGTTACCGACAGAGATTCGTCTCCAATTCTAACCAAGGGTAACCATCTAATCTGTATTAAAAAAGGGATGAATTCATGCCAAAAGGGAACGATATTTGTCCACGATGTACTGGATTTCAGATATAAAAGAAACGAAATTATCGAATGTCATCAGAAAAATGTGACAAAAATCATACCCAAAATAGTAATAAAAATTAAAAAAATAATGATAAATATAAAAAAAACATAAGGAAATTGGAAAGGTAATTTCAATATTTTGTGGACATTGCTATATTCCTTATAATTCTCATCCAATTGCCTTTTTTAAAAATCCACATTTTTTCCCATTGTCAGCCTGACTGGCGTATCCAAAAGCGAAGAGCGTACCACTGAGCCAAATCTGTAATATTTTTATAATAAACATTGATGCTCACATAATATTTGTATTTGATAGAAATCAGAAAAACCTCTTTTTTAGACAGAATATTGTAATATATTATATGAAATTCATCTCTGAAAAAAGATGAATTCATGAAGAAGAAGTAAATCCTCTTATATATTTATGTACTTAAAATGGCTACTTTGGTAGTACTGTATTGATAAACCTCAAAAAAGTTGAATTTCATCCTTTTTAAAAAGAAAACAACCATCCTAATTTTGTTGGTCGTTTCTAAGGATATATCACTCTGAACCGACCTTTGGGAAGGATGTTGGCTGACCTTTGTGGAAAATGATGACTTCCTGCCAAAAGCTATAGCTGGAGCGTCATTAAAATTACAGATTTAGACGGAAGTACCGATAAAAGGAGAGGATTTTAGTCGCCAGGCGCATTCTGTCGATGACGCATCCCACAATCCCCTCTTTGGAGAATTATCCGGCACCCTGTTTTTTCACGCGGAATTCTCTCAATCGATATCCTTTATCTGTCCAGAAAGATATAAAGATTATCGAACTTTCACCCACCTTTTTATAAGACTTATTATTATTGGTATAATTCTAAGGCCTAAGGCTATCTTGTGAGATGGTTACAGTTTTGTATGAGAAATTAATTTCGAATTAATTTTAATTTATACAGCTAGTATACAAGCTTTATATTTCCAAACACTGAAATAAATCATATTCCGGAAAACACAAGTGTCTTCTCGCATAAACGACATGTGAAACATAAATTTTAGTGCTTGCAACGGTATATCGCATCAGACACTCTACGATCTAAGTGAACTTTGACAACTCTACAATATTACACGCATATATAACACACAAATCCACGGAAAGAAGGAACTATAGTACTCGTGCAGCTTCTTTTTTTCTGTTGTAGTTTATGTGCTCAAGATTATCTTGCACGATGTGAACGAAAGAAAGAAGGAACAAAAAAAAAACAACAACTTGTCATAACATTAACATTCCGCGGGGCAAAAGCGCCGAGTAGTTTCGATCAACGCTCGCGATAAAACCGTTTCACATATATGCGGAAATTATCATTATATTATACATTTTACAATATTTATTGCTCTATGCCAAACCAGATCTAGAATATTTTTAGAAATTTCTACGAATCGATATATATATATATATATAAACATACTTTAATACATTGCACATTTAAGAGCAGACGAGCGCAAAACAGCGTAATCGGTTCATTTTAAGCGAAACCGGTTGAAGAAAAGCGCATGTGCAACTCGTTTTCAATCATGCTTTCGCGCGCGCGCGCACGGCCACACACTCAAACAACACACACGCATAAATAATTCACCTTTATGCGAACACGTTTTCCGGTGCATATATAAACATTATCGAGTGCATCTTGAATTGGTTTCGGTAAGGTGTTTATTGGAATGCGCTCGTGTGTAAAGTGATATACTTTTTAATTCAATCTTTGCGGGAAACTGTGTCTGGTGAATGCATTTCAAAGACAAGACCATAAATATTATATATGGCAATAGGTATTCATAGACATCAGGCCGATACATTAACTGTGCATCACTGGAATTTTTATTGGTTTGCGAATTGACGCAGATCTGGAACGTTTTTATTTTATATTATATGAATGAAAAATGCATATATGGCTATCAGAGGAAACTATTTTTATTATTATTAAAATTGTCCACGTATTTATTACGTAGATATACTTCTGAGGAGCACAGAGTACACTACTTTTTTTTGGCACCACAGCCAGAAATCTCATGATATTTCGCTGACACCAATTGTTTGCCTACACATTGTTTTTTTTTGCGGTGCAAAGGTACCCAAACCGGTGATTATCTTGTTCAAATCAATCAACTTCACCGCAGACAGAAATTTCTATCTATATATAAACATTACGATTAGCCTCTCTATATATAGTGTGCATACGAATATATTTGCGTATATATATATATAAACAAAGCACTTATGTATTCAGCAACAACAAAAAAATTGTCCTAGTTTCGCAGTGTGTATTACATATTCTAGTACGACTACTGTATGCACGTGAAGGTCAAGGCATTCATCTGCAGCTGAATTTGGTGGCGGCAAACAACCAGTTTCGAGTTAAGGCACGAGGCAATTGCGAATATTCTTATACGAAGCAAACACACACAGACATAATATTTGATATGTATATATGCGCTAATATGAAAGTTTCTGCAGATCTACATTATGCAAAGTTATCTCTCTTGCAAATTTTGTACATTTCAAGCGAACAAGGGTATTTTGTATGCTAAATGCAGCGTATTCACTTAAAAGTACTCCGCTGAGGATATCAATCGGATGTGCATGCGTAATATATTATATGAATTGCAAACGATATTCGTCATGATAAATGATTGTGCCGACGGCTTCAATAATTCGTATTTATTATCTCATTAGCAGCTAAGAGCTCAGTGATACATACCTGTATATTACGTGTGTGCATTAGATTTAGTACACACGATCAGCAAGTCAAGTAAATGTATAAACGTATTTAGATTTTTAGATATATGTAATATTTGTAATATGTTTCTAGGAATGTGTATCTGTAGAGTTTAGAATGGAGTGTATAAAGTCTACGTGCGTGATTCACTTATTATTTTGATGTTTAGATTATAAATTGTGCATTTTAATGAAGCGATTCAAGTAGGAAAAACTGCACATAATATAAACTCTAGTAAATATAATATATGTTCCGTTTTTAAAATTAAATGCTTTTATGCATTGCTAATTTCAAGAGACACTATTATGCAATTTGTCTAGAAGAGAGGGCAAACGGCAGTAAAATTGTTTATTTGTAGTGGTTGTGTCTACAAAGTCATTGTAGCTGGTTCAAATGGTGGATTTTCTCCTAATTGCATATTTTATAAAACGAACTGTGAGCAAACGGAAAGACCAATCTCTTCAACGGACTGTTGAACTGTCAGTATCCAAATTATTGTCAAATATCCCAGCTGATGGATTCTATATTATTACTTCGATTTTATTCTATTTTCAGTGTGCTTTTGAGTCTGATTAACAGAATTTCCATCATGAAAATGTTGTCACCAAATAATAATAATAATAATTAATAACATTTTTTTGTATATCAATGAATGGTAGAGTGACGCTAAAAGCAGCAAATTCACCTTTTGTTCTTTATGCATGCTCGCGTACTTTATATGCACACATACAATTTAAATTCTATATTTTCGGATAATTACAGAGCTTCCGGTTTTTGTTGCTTTATACAGATTATTTTCTATACATATGCGCAGTTTATATAAGCCCAGTACAACGAATTACGTTTTTATTTATCCATAGATAGTTGAATGTCATGACGTAATTTCCTATATTTTTTTTCGAAGCAAAAACACAGCACAATCAACGATTGTGTTTTTGAGAGATAATGCGAGTGTTTTTTTTCGTATAATATTAAACTCAAAATGTTTTTTGGTGCGAAATTTGAATTAAACATTATATTGAGGAACTTTTGTTTATCAGCGGAAAAATAAAAATAAATAAATTACCCTTTATTTAAAAAAAACACAAATAAATTTAATTATTGTGCAATTTATTTATAATTGAAAGACGAAAGTGTGGTACAAATTGGATATTAAATGGTAATATTCAGTTAATATTCGCACAATTAAAAGTTTAAGTAATTATTGAGAATCGATATAAGTTTATCTAAGTTAGAATCATATTATATAACTTTATAAATAACTAAAAATGTACATTTGATAATTTTCTAAACTCAAGTTTTTTATATTATAAAAATGTTTTTGAGATTTTTTTTTATTTTTACAATTTTTTTAAATACTATATCACATAGCTCGTGATATAGTATTTAAAAGATTGTATAAAATAGAAAAAAATATCTCAAAAACATTTTTATAATATAAAAAACTTGAGTTTGTTTTAGTCATAGTAATTTAATTATAATTCCAAATCAACTGCATTTTTTTTTAAATTTCATATTTTTATGTGAATCGCTTAAAGGCAGATAGCAGAATAGCAGATATATTTTTTTAGCTTTTTTATAATTTTTTTTGCATAATACTAAAAACAAATATTAATAATCGTAAAACTTATATACATCTCGTGAATATGATAAGTCGACACAGGATCATTTGAATTGATTAAAAAAAAACAACAAAGATTATACTTTATCTCGGGATAGACCATCTTTTTAGTTAAAAAAAACTAGACCTTTTTTTCTAAAACAAGTTCTTAATACATCCCAAGTAAATCTTATCTAACAGAAGGAGGTAAAATTATAAAAATATCGGGTAATATGTTTTTTGATATTATGTCCACCGACTTTGAAAAAGATTTTTTGTGTGATAAACGCAGCAAAAATAAAGTTTTTAAAAGAGACCAAAATAAAGATTTTTTTTTTTACTTTTTTTTTATAATATATATAATATTATAATATTTCTCGCCGTTTTCCGTATAATCGAGCATAGCTTGAGTTAATTCAGCCCCCGATACGTCTTTCTCTATTATATTTTTTAAACGTTCACGTTTTATAGCAGATATAATTTTCTTCTTGACGGGCACTCTTGACTGTCCGTCAAAAAAATGTGCCCAAAAATGTCATCATTTTGATTACGATTACTCAGCGCTCCGCCTTTTGCCTTTTGATCTGTCTGATTAGCTGTCACTTAAATATACAAAATTGGTCTGTCAGCTGTGAAATTCCTTAAAGCTTCTCGGGACGCTCGGTGTGATCGCTAGTTGTCAAATGTCAAGTGGCATTTGTAAACCCAATTTTTTTAATGTTTGTTTTTTGAATGACAGAATTCAAGCACAACTTCGGCTTGTTCAATTTAAATTATTAAACTTTATTGATCTAGTTTATCACTTCTGAAAAGGGCTGAGTTCTAAAAAAAAACGGATATAGTTAGGACTGTATGTTTTAGAACTCAGATGTGATAAACTCGATCAATAAAGCTTAAGGGTTATTTAACTACATCATTTCGCAAGCAAGCAAATGTAGCTCTTTCCAATCGCTGTTAAATGGCACAAATTTGGATTGGTTAATATAGCTTCCGAATAAAAATCTTGCTCCATTTTAAAAAATATACATGCTCCAGTTTTTAGTTATTTCTCTAGATAGAATAATTTTTATGTTTCACTAATATTTTTATTTAATTCTGAAATTGCGCAAAGTCCTTTTCTGAACGCATGGTGAACTAACTGAATATTGGATGTTTCAACATTTGTAATTGGTTTTTCGTTTTCTACATATTTCATCATTTATCCATTTATTTGTAGATTTGGTTATGTTTGTTCCATTACTACCCAGACTCAAAGTGCTCGTCAGCAAAAACCCTGCATTTGACAAAGCAATCTTTATGTACTTTGCTAGGGTTTAAGCTTTTTTTTGAATGAACATTGTTTCACCTCGTTGGATATCTTCAATCAATATCTTATATTTATTTGCAGTTCTTATCGGCATTCGTGGTCCCATAAGAACCAAATATTGGTCTCCAATATCCTTCCGACAGTATGGACCCAAAAAATATACAGTTGACTTTAGAGACTAAATACTTAATTCAGAGACAGAGATCTATAATAAAAATAGAGACCAAGTCACCAATTAGATACCAGCTGCGATGCATGCAATAAAGATAAAAACCTGACCTAAAAATGCTCTATTTCATTAAATTTTCTTCTTCAAATCGACTAACATTTCTAAACGATTTTTGAGAATGATGAATGGATATATATTTAGATATTTATATCCAATAAAATATCCATTTAGTAAACGAATAAATTGTACATATAATATATGCATATAAAACTTTTAAAGCAAAAAAAAATAATAAATTAAAATATTCTAAAAACTGTTCCATAATAAAGATAAACTTGTTTATCGAATTTAGCATCTATGTAAAAAATATATGTAAAAAAATATATTATATTGTAAACTAGTGTTATTTAATAATTAAATAATATAAATTTTAGGATACAATTGAAAGATGAAGATTTAAAATAATAAATTAAAAGTTTGAATTAGACAGATTTACAGATGTTGTTAACCAGATTCTATTTGAGAATTTTCACATTTATGAAATTATTATGACGAAATAATTAGGATGTATTTTTTAAAATTGCATGCAAATTAGGTCTGTTTACATTTTTTTAAATTAGGACGTTTATTTTTAATATATTTATACCAATTTATATGGATGAAATTTGATAGAATGTGATAAAATATTTGATTTGCTGTCGATGTTGAAGAAGACGAACATTTTTGGCCCAATTTTAGTAAACATAGTTTGAAATTGAAAGTTAATCAATGAATCTATGAAAAAACATGTGTTTGATATACAGACAGACCCATCATACCAGCACAGTTTTGTTCAAGAATTCTCAAAAAATCAATTACAAAATTTCTTGTCCGAAAATATTTTAACTCGCTATGCTGTGTAAATATAGAATTATGCCATACATAAAAATATGCATACATGTCAGCAAACATAAAATTTTCTTGCTCACGCAATAATCGTGATCGTGCGCGGGTGAGACTGAGCATATTGCATGTTGTTGTGTGCACCAACAGCACGTTTTTCGATATATACATAAAGTATATGTTCTATGTAATTTCGGTGATTGGCACACCGTAGCACTGATTATCGATTGCCAACATAAATTATGTTATATTTAGCAATGTGTTTATACAAAAAATATAGAATATACATATTTGAAGATGTGACAAAGCCTTTTCTGAATATATATGTAAAATAGTATAATGTTTATGATAATTTTCCGCAGAAAAGGGGTTGTTTCTTCGGGGGTGGCACCGAGTGACATCAACGTTTTGCTGCAGGTGATTTCGGTAAACACAAATAGCATAACTGCTGTAATACACGGAACGAAGGAATGTTTTGCTGAAATTGTGTCAAACACATATTTCTTGGTTGGCCGTTTCTGTGGTAAAAAATAAAATAAAATTGGGTAGTTTTTGTGCGGAAATTGTTTTAACTGCAATGCAATAAATGTAATTTTATTAAAAAAAGCCAGGAAAAACATTAAAAATTATGTGCTTATTTTAATTACCTGCACTCACATAAAGCTGTTTGAAAACAAAAGAAACAATAAACAAGCGCGCACCTAAGACGCACTTTCTTTTCAGTGCTTACCTCGTAATGGTGCAATATGTTTGTTTATAGCAATTATACATAAATGCGTGTGTATGTATGTGTGAACACTCCAACCATATAAATAAACTTATACACAGTTACTTTATGAGTTTAATTTACATTATGTGGTGTATATGCATATATAAATGTATACCATCTTGATAAAATCTTGTTAGAAATATTTAATTTAATTAAATACGCAACTCGCATTTTATAGTGTATACAACACAGCAGAAGCGTGAAGTGTTCGTGTGGCACAGACATATTTCATTGCAGTTGTACATTTCTACGGTAATGTACATTCTATATAAATACTCTACACTCTACTCTTCCAGTCTTTAACATATTATATATGCAATATAATGGTAATTATGATGCGATATTATTGGTTTTACCTTATATGTGCTATCTCTTTGTGCTTTCATCTGAACTATTCAATTTGTTTTTCGCAATTCCGAACAATCATATAAATTCGATATTTTCCACAGTAAAAGGGGAAAGCCAGCTAAATTGAATGATTTCCAATTGTTGTTTTGTTTTGTCTCGAATGATTCGAAATTAGTTTTTCGTCTGATATTTTATCTAATTGCATTTCCGCTATAGCTATAAAATTTGAAATGTATTAACATTTAAAACGATTTCGATGTATATGTATGTGGGTGCAGTTTTAAGGCCCTTTGAAGTTTTGCACGTCTTATTTTGCTTGATGAGCTTTTACTATGTCTGAATAACTTTTAAAATGTTGTCTTTTATTGATCAATTGATATGGAATTTTGTTATGCACAAACAAATAATATAATTAAATATTTCAGATATTACATTGATAATAAATTTGAACGAGAAAATAAATTATAAATGAAATTCGCAAATCATCAAAATTACACAATAAATACAAATAAACATAAAATTGTATACAAACTCCACCGACAAAATTACGATTTACAAAATTTACAAATCAATAAAAGTAAAAGTTTTGTTTGGATAGACTGATAACAAACTACAAAACCCATGAAGATAAAATTCAGCTGTATTTGTGTAATTTGTAAATGTCCGGCGAAGGTAGTAAATGTAAGCATTTATCGTTATCATATAAAATGTGATTTTAATATTAATTAAAGTTGTTTTTTATCTATGTTTTTTTTTATGGCGTACATTAGAACATATCATTGAAGGGATAATTATATTGTTTAATTAAACTAATCCGATAAGAATGTATAATTATAAAAGTATATACAGGGTACCATGGGACTCGGCTACGGTTTTACAGTGTGACCCTTGTCCTAAAATTATTTAGAAAGTTTGATTAAATATGTACAACCAAATAATTCAGAACATTGGGTTAGGTAATTCTGACGGTCCCTGACATGGAAAAGTCAATGGAAGTAGCGGGGTCGTATGGTTTCGCTACTTAGTAGTTTACGGTTCCTCGTCTATATTTGCTGTGGTTTTGGGTGAAACTTGTCAATATACTTAGTGGGTGTAGGGTTAACCATACTTTATCGCCTGGTTGATAGATCATGTTCTCTTTTCTCTCTCCATCTATTACACATTTTGTCGGTTTGTGTTCTGCGTTGCTTCGGTCCGTTCGTTAGCATTTTTCATTATATCTGCTGGTACATTTTGCGGTGTTCATAGCGTATCGTATGCTGGGTAGTTTATCTGGCCAGCTGGTGTGATCATTTCCGACTAGAATCGCTAACTGAGGTTTCAGGCCCGATTTTCCCGTTCTACCGGGTTTGCGTCTGGGTGGTAAACTGGTGTTAATATGTGTTCATTATCGAGGCAATATGTAAGTTTCTGGATAATTCCCAATATGAATTGTGGTCCATTGTCGCTAATGCTCCGGCGTGGTAAACAATAACGTACTTTAATAATTTAATAATTTAGTTGCGCATTGTTCTGATGTAACTTCATTTAGTGCGAACAGTTCTACCCAGCGAGTAGCAATATCTTCCATGATAAATATATGACGGAATCCTTCTGATGATTTGGGTAGTGGTCCGAAAAGATCGATGGCAACTGTTTGCTTGCTGTGCTTTGCATGAGTCCCGATGATTTTTGGTTTGAAGTTTTATGTATCATTAGATATCCTCTACTAGTCCAATGCTGAAATTTGCCGTCGTCTGTGTTATCTTCAAAGCTAGTGATGATTTCTTTGATTTCTTTATCCTTAAGTTGTTCCGAGAGTCTAAACTTCTCAAGTTCGACTGTATGTTATCTGCAAATTGAAGGGTTGGAGTTTGAATGCACATCGAGCAAATGAAAAGAACATTTTACTCGGTGAGCTCGTAGTTGGAAGTGATTAAGCCGTTGAAAGAATGTTTTTAGATCGAGCAGGTGTTGTTCACATGAGTTGGAAATGATAAAATAATATCGTCTAAATATGTTAAGATTTTTCGATTAGTTGTGCGTAGACATTATCTGCAAACATCTTGCATAGCTGTCCTATTTTTAAATCGAGAACTCAAAAGTGAGGAATACCATTTATTGAACATTCCTGCAGCTAGAATTTTGGCCAGAATTCAGGTGTTTCAAGCTTATTCGCCAGACTGTCGAGTTGTAGGATTCGTTTGAATTTTGAGAGTGCCCGCCTCAACTTCGTGTCAAATGTATATCATTTTAGAGCTCTACGTAAATAGGACGAATATGTTCCTCCACATTTTCGTCAATCAATCGAGCAGGATGTTTGAAAGACGCAATATAAATCGTGGCTTCAGCTTTGCGCCACTCAGTCCAGCTTTCAACGACTGTCGGACAATTATCGTGGTGAGGATTATTATTGGTTGTCCAGCGTTGTCATTACAACTTTTTTCATATCTTCGACGGAATTAATATTTTTTCCAATTGCCTATCCATAATAAATCGTAAGCTTTTTAATAATGATCTCCGTCAGCTTTTAGTGCAGTATCTTCCAAAATACTGCGAATTGGTCTATTTAACTTTACATACATATTCATATATATATATTATATTAGGAATAGATTTAAGAAATAACAAAAACTACCTTAAATAAAACTCAATTAATAATATACTTTAATTTTTGCCGAAATATTGCTTATTTGCTAGCAGAAATCCCAATTACGCCGCATTTAAAGTTAAAATTTGCTTTGGATAATTATTATTGTGTTTATTAACACAATAATAATTATCCAAAGCAAATTTTTAAATGAAATTTTCTTTATTTTTCGTTGAAGCAAAAAAAAATGTCGATTAAAAACAGGTTTTAAATGCTATGTTAAAAAATCTTTTAAGTTAGATTTAATATTCCACATGAAACCCACGTTCTTTTCATAGAAACACAACCAACAATTGAGCTTCCTCTATTAAATCATAATGTACCTACACTGAATTTGCCTTTTATTTTTCGCGTGTTTTATTCACCATTGTCTTTGTTTTATAGATTATTTTTTTATAGTGTGGCCTTGAAAATAGTGTCTGTCTTGTAATTACATTTATTTACACCAAGTAAATATTGTTAATGTATAAATTGTATATATTCGCCGACTCAAAAGAGATTGTGTATACAATTATATTTATGATTCATTGTATATATCATAATATATACAGTATATGTTATACATTGCGAAATAATGGAGTCTTCATTTTGGTATAATACATTATTTCCTCTATTTTATATAATAATGATTCCATTATGTCGATTTAAAACATTTTAGATATTTAATTTTAGTCGATAATTTCGACAGGTGTATATTAGGGTGGGTCGTTTATAAAACGGTTTGTATGGGATGTTTTAGAAAATCAAAATTTTCTTTACGGGTAGGGCCCAAAAGTTGGAAAATAAAAATTAAAACATTTTGGCGTTTTTTTTCGACGTTGTCGGACCAATCGAAAGCACATGAATGGGTTGGTTAATAATTTGTTAAATAATTCTTAAAGACAAAACTATAGCACATTTTTATATATGTTTCAAAATTTCTAATTATTCAAGTGCAATGGCAGAGGCAGAAAACGTCGTAAAAAAAAGCCAAATTTTGTTTTTTTTTGTAACTTTTGGGCAAATCATGATTAATTTTAAGAGTAAACTATAACGAACATATAATTTGTAGACTTTCTAACTGTACTTTTTTCATCCCGTGGAATTTCTTTTTTTTTAAATTGGACGAATAGCGCGGGGTAAATATTCAAATTAAAAAAATATATATTCGCGATAGTTAACTTAAAGTTTCATAACAAAAGTGATCGTGGGATGAGTGTCCGCTGGGCAACATGCCCATCACCATAAATGTAATTTTTAATATTCAATTCAACAATGATGTCGAAAAAAAAATTGACGATGTTGGCAAATATTTGCAGTATAATTTTTGACAAATTGACAAATATTATACAGAAAATTTTACCAACAAATGGAAATATCGGCAAAATTTATTATATATCATTTTGATGAATATTAAAGGCCATAAAGTTTAAAAAAATGCACGAAATGCCGCAGGATGTAATTTAAAGTTATATGTCCAAGTTGATTTTTGGAATAGTTTCCTCAGGATCAAATTTCTGTTACCGAAAAAAAATGTTTATTATGTCAATTGCGTAAAATACAAAATGCCGACGTTGTCAGATTTTTGCCAACTTGTCAATTCCAGTAATGGAAATGGAAAATTTTACAAAAAATGCCTGCTGTGTCAAAAACGTTTGCCAACATATATCGGGACGGCAGGAATGAATGTGTTGCTTCAATTTATACCACACTTTATCAAAAAACTTCGACCAATATTTTGCCATGCTTTTTGCCATCGTTTTAGTTGGTGTACAATTCATTTTTTCTCAATTTTTTACCATTTGCCGCTGAATTTAAAATATATGTTTTATACGTAAATAAATATTAAAAAAGTACTAAGTAAGTATTAAACTATTTGCTAAACTTTTCAATGCCGTGTATATTAAATTCCAATAAATATCGAATTTCTAAAAATACTCAATATTATTTCCTAATGATTTCCTATAAGAAATGTGCGTCAATATATACATTTCTATAAAAATCCACACAATAGCCACATTAAATAATCCATACATATCAGATATATAATGTGATATCCATTTAATAACACCTTTCAACATTACATAAACACAATTATAAATCGGCTCAAAGCACCACCGGGAACCATGCGTGCGTCTGTGAGCCTGCACGAAAGCGATCGGAAAACGCAGCACCGCTCACCGAAAATAGACTTTACACAGATTCACTGAAACGCATCATTAGTTCGAATGGAGAAAAAAATCTGATTGTATATATATAATTTAATAGGCCTTTTGCCATCATGGAGAGTACTTTCATTTGTTAATGATGCGTCTAATTTACTGTTCCGAACCTATACGAGCTTCGCTCTTGTGCGCATAGAAAATATATTCGAAATAAATCTCGACGAGATGCAAATGTGCACTTAAGACGTCCACTCTGCGCACATAAGTATATACCTTTTATAACATATATCTATAATATATGAACGTTGATGGTCAGTCTATATATGCATGGCGATTAACGTATATTGCGACCATTGATTTATGTGCACCGGCCACTCCGCGCCTCAAACTCTGCCTTCAATATAAATTCTAGTATTTATTGCTTGTTCACAAGAGTCTAATTAAATAGTTTATCGTTTGTGATAGTAAATATACCAAATAAAAAATATGACGTTGAACAAATTATTTTGTGAATGTTTGGTATAAGCGAGCTGCCTCCATTTCCTGTCTATATATACATGCAAATGAGCAAATTGCGCAACAAATAATCATTATTTGTAGCATATTACAAAATCTATAATAAAAATAATGTTGATTTTTTTCTTATTATATAATTTAATTACAGAATGCAATGTAAATAATAAATAAATATCTCAATATTTTATATGCAAAATATATTAATTGTTTGTTCGTTGTTTTTACAGAGTGAATTGTGCACATTGGGATCAAGACCCGGTATGGAGTGTATGCCCCTCAGATCGCCGCCAGGACCCTACCTATACCACGTGACTGATCAAACAAAATCCTTACAGGTAACAATTTCTCGATCAAAACAATAAATAAACTTGATTGTTTATAGCGTCTATCAT
>JANSTU010052982.1:0-19928 GCA_027564075.1 Bolitophila hybrida
GTCTGCGAGAGGCCGAGTTCCTGTGCGCGACGCGGAATTGACTGCCGCGGGTTTTCGTGGACACTGTCGCGCACAGCAGCGATATTCTCGGCAGATCTCGCGTTACGTTGACGCACGGGAACCGGCTGATTGTTTACTGAATTTGAATTTGAATTTGACTTAAGATTTTAGTTTAAAAGGCGACTACAATAAAAAATAAACATACAACATAAACGTACAAACTGAAAAAGGAACGAAAAAAATATAGTAAAAAAAGGCATTGTTCTAGCAGTACTAAAAAAGTTATTAAAAAAAACATGTCACACCCAAATAAATGAACCAGATAGGTTATTCTGATGAAATTGATGATACAAAAAGTATAGATATATGTATATATAAATTTCTCAGTTCTGAAATCAAAATGAAAAAAACGTGTGTTGATTCATAGTAAACAACTGACAACTTACATATAAAATTAAATTAATTATATTATATAGTTAGGAAAAAGATAGATTTATCTTTTTATCAACCGAGACGGTGTCGTCTAAACATGTAAGAATGTTTGTGGGGAGTGAGTTTCAAAATAACTCAATCTCATATATACTATTTGAATTAATGTTGATTTTCTAAATAAAAATTGAGAACGGGACTTAGCGTCATGATAGAATATTGTTAACATTGTTAAATTATATATCAAAGTTTTTGTTCTTGTGTATTTTTGTTATTGTATTATAAATCGCGACTGTTTTTCTTCTTAAGTTTGGGTGTTAATTTCCAATATGTCAATTTTACGCAAAATATATATTGCTTGTTGTTGTTTATACCTCGGTTTATACATTTCAGATTGTTTTTCTGTATATATGCTAAAAGTGCAAAAAATATTTTAAAATGTCTTTTATTATTATTTACTTATAACTTATTAGAATAAAGAATCATACAGTAAACTATTCATACAAATCTAATACAAAACATTATTAGGTTAGGTTTATATAAAAGAGCTTAAAATGTTTTTTTAAATAATTGGAAATAGTGCATCAGTTAAAAAACTGGAATATCTGATCCATCACGATCAGGATTTTGCACATGACAAGTAAGTTATATACATTTTTTATCACCTATATTCATTATTAACCATAGCCATAGCCGAGTGGGTTACCGCGTTGGCCTGGCTTATGGGAGGTCACCGGTCAAGCCCGGCCGGCAGACCGAAGTATATATAACAATAAGTGTATGATGGCGTTAATGATAAAAATAGATAATCTATATATAATAAAACCAGATGAGTCCTGACTGACTGATTGACTGACGGTTAAAGTTTGACCCCTACCGGTGGAGCTAGAGGGTCCCGGTTTTTTGCAATCGATTCGTAGGTAGTGGTTTTCCTCACTGGAAAATTGCCAAAAGTTCGAATTTCCGCCTGTATGGGGCTCTATTCGAAGTTTGTGTTTTGTGTGTGAGTGTGCGTGTGTGTGTGTGTGTGTGTGTATGTGTGTGTGATTTTGTGTATAGTTTGTATGTGTGTGAGTATGTGCAGCGACCATTAAAATTAAAAACACCTGTAATTCAAAAAGCATAATTTGTATTCACCGAAATGTTTTATCATTGAGTGAGCCGCGGAGCGGCGACTGAAATGGCGAGTATATTATAATAAACTGAGAAGAATTCACTGCCGAGGAGTGAATTATAGTCACCAAATCACAATAACCAATGAAAAGGGTTTAAAACTAAACACAATAGTATTTCATGTTATTGTTGTTGTAAAGGCATTTAGTGACAAAAGTGCAGTGCATTCTTGTCACGAAATAATTTGGTGACAAGAATTAACTTTTTTTGACGAAAATTAATATTTTTGACCTTGAAATATTTTCCATACACATCTGCAATGACAAAAATGCACTCCTTTACTTCACTTGAAATTCACTTGAAACAAAATTAGAAATTAGAAACAGTGTGGCAAGACTGTCAAGTTTTTGACATGACATGTGATTTTGTATGTGGTTTGTGTAAATGTGTATGTGTTCGTTTTTTGTTTCAAAAACAAATCTGACACTGTTGCACGTTAAGAAAATAACTGTGCAGTATACATTTTTAAAATTATTTTCTTTTTTCTTTTAGTTTTCCGACAGATGAAATTATCCGTGAAACCTGGATAAACGCAGTGAAAATGATGATTTTTACACCGTCAAGGCATACACACATTTGTTTGAAACATTTTACAATCGTCCTCTTTGCCGAGCTACTTCAATTGGAGATTATGGCTGACACCGGTTCGAACTCACATCATGTAATAATATAAAGATCGAAAACTCATTATTTATAAAACGCGACCTGTTCTATTAAACATGTCATTAAAACAATAAAAAAAGTACTATATAAATTAAAATATTTGTGTACACATATTTTTTTAGCCTCTACTTTAAATATTTACTCCCTACGCCCTTCGAAATGTTAGTCATACCAAACAAAATATAAAAATGAACAAACGTATGTCGCCTAGTTACAATGAAGTGAGTGTGACCTTAATTCGTATCTTTTAAAGTGACATTGATAATTGACATTTTATTTGTTATTTCTAATTTTATTACTCGGTCTCTCGCAATGAGGTACCAAGATACAACATTACATGATTTATTCTAGACAGGGTGACAACACTGAAAACAAATGTCTTTTGTAACACACATATTCTCAATATGATGCTATGTAAATACACGTTTTGATTTTGTCATGAAGATTAACAAAAATCACAGAAAAAGTTCAGATTGTGTACTCTAGGTAACTCTATCGTTTCTCGGTTTATATTTTAAGATTAAGACAATTGGGCCAACGACAAGAAACTTCAAACTACGTAATGAATCTCATCTCATTGGATCCTGTATTCCCTTGTGGGACATAGGGCCAGTGTGCGATGTCGCACACCGGATTCATTGACCATTATGGGTTCACACATCACACGAGTGGTCAGGTCATGCTAATGTGCTGTGGTACTCCTATTGGAGCTACTGTGCTCTAACACTAACAACACATCCCCGATGGTTAGGAGTCTTAATTTGTCCTGACGCGACTCTAACAACTTTGCAGTGCAAATGCGCATATTTTTTGAGATCTCTATGCACTGAGATCTATCTTGCTATTTATATTCGGAATCGTGAATCATCAACGCCATCATACACTTATTATTATATACAGGGTGCGTGTGTATATGTTAATTAATGGCATTATTCTTCCGTTATTCCAAATCAATAACCTATTTCAGAAATAGGCTATTAATAGCAAGAGGAACATACTGATTTTAAGTGCTACATTCGAAAAACAATTCAGTCTGACGGCCGGGATTGAACCGGCGACCTCCCATAAGCCAAAGCGTTAACCTACTCGGCTATGGCTATGGTCTTAATAAATGATATAGACATAAATAAAATCAGATTGGCTTTTTAAAACACAACACAATTTATCATATATATTTTACGCCGGTCTCGTAAAAAATGATGCATTTTAATATGTCTTACAAGCAAATTTATGCAAGGGGTCTACCAAAACAGACGTCAAACTGCGTAAGACATTCTCTTACGTAAGGACTACTATGATTTGTTTTTTTTTAAATGTCTACGCATCATAGTAGCTCTTACGTAAGAGAATCTCTTACGCAGTTTGACATTTGTTGTGGTTGGCCCCAATGTTTAAATTGAAATACTTGCATTGTTGTTGTATTTTGTTCATGTCAAAAGTTGATTCTAAATATGAAAACATTGTTTTACGGGCGTAAGACAAATCACACGATTCGACTGTAAACTTCTTAATGTTTTCTACTACGGACAACTCTAGCTATAAACTTATAAAATATAATATACAGTTGTATAACTTCAAAATCTTTTCAATATATTTTTTTATGTTTTTTTTAACAATTTATATACTGTAGAGCATATTATGTAAAAATTCAAATAGGCTTTCAATACCAAATGATGAACAAATAAATATTCATTATAAATTTTTCAATAAATCGTGTAAAGTTATCATTCATCTGATCTTGTATAAAGTTTTCTCATTTTCTTAACAGCTGGTTGTTGGGGCACAACTGTTGCGACTGGACAAAAAACTCGAGTACTTGTCGATCGTACAAACACATCTTCGTCTATTTCTTTTGACTTAGCATCTTCAGTTTGAGCTGCTTTTTGAGGTTGTCCAAATCTATTTTTCTTCTGAAAAAAACAAACAGTATATAATTTTATAATGTTATTATAACAATATTATATTACATCCTTTTTTGCCCTGTCCATTGCATCCTGATGGGCGTGTTTTAATTGAGCAATGGTAATTTCATATTGTTTTATACGTTCTTGGTGTTGTTTCGAAATTTCGTTAATTTTAGAGGTTTGCTCTTGTTCATTTTTACTTTGTAAGTGTTCCATACGAATATTATGTTCCGATTGTAGAATTTGAATTTCCAGACGATAGTCTTCAACTGATATGATGTGGGATGCAACAATTAAAAAAATCTTAGTTTAAAGTTTAAATACTTGTTGGGTGTAATATATGTAACTTTGTGGTATAAAATGATGTTCTCTTGGTCAACTTATTTATTTTCTAGGAAAGTATTTTTTTTTAAATTGTTCTACTTTATATATATTTTTTTAGAGTAGAGTTAAAAATAAGGATAATTTTACTAAAAAATACCTTGTTTTTGAAAACTGCTCTGAACATTTGCTATAGCTTTTGCGTGCTCATTCTTCACAAAAACCATTTCTGCTGCATTTTGAAATTTCAAAGACTGCAACTCCTGAACAAATAAAAGAAAACATTTCCCGTTATGGTTAGGTTAAATTTAACATTTTTTCATAATTACCGTTTCTAATTCCGTATTTCTCTTTTGACTCTCTTCCAGTTTCGCCTGATTTAATAAGTTACCTTCCTTAAGTATAGCTATCTTCTGCTCGTTATTTTTTAAAACCAATGTGATTTGTGTTTGCGATAAATCACTGATTTCTTTCATTTCTCTACGCAATGCCTGGATTTGTTTCTGTGAATCCTCATAACTTGTCGATTTACTTAGTTGTTTCTTTTGTCTGGTAAACTCCTGCGTACAATGAGTAATACAATTAATTGTAAGTGGTAATATAATAATTGTAATTACCTTGCAAAACAATTGCATATCCTGCAGATACTTTTGCAAGTCTTCTGGTAGGGATTCGGTCGAATTTGACGACATTTCCTATATGGACAATTTATCAGGAATATATATTCTAATATTTCAAAAATCAAACTAATTACAGAAAAAGAATTTACATTATAAGAGATGGGATACAAATAACTCCGAATATGATACAGGTCGCATTTTACTTGCTGTGCATTACGCCAACATTAAACGCACTCATCACGACAACGCCGATTTTGACAATACGACACACGCCGTTGCGTCTGGTGACTTTAGTTTTCTCTCTTGCGCACAGTTGGCATTACACCCGAAAAAAATGGCAAACCTAAAATGGCTGCCGCCAGCTATTACGAAGAATTGAATGTGACCACATAAAATTCGCATAAAACAGTTAATATTGCGTGCGGATTGCAATAAATTGTATGTATACGCGCAGTTCAGTGTATTTGAAACAGATTGTAATCGTCTATGTTGCCCAGATCGCGGAGTACACCATCGAAATTGCACATCAAAAACTACACTGTCACCGATGTCAGAGTGGGCCCTTCGTCTGTTCACTTCGCTTCGAATCAAAAGTGTGCTTTGCCAGTACCTGTGCTGCTGAATTCCATAAACCGCCATTTTACTGTCAAACCATTTGGATCGGATGCACATTGCATTAGCAGTCCGTACAGTCACTTTAAATCGGCTTGTCGTCGACAAAACAACCGCAACAGTGCGAAACGTTTATTTTATGGCCAAATAATCCATTTGCCCAGACAGACAGAAACGAAGGTAAGCTACTTAAATATTAGCAACGCACTGGTCCCCTCGATTGTTTGGCAGCGCGGCATATATTATTTGGGCGGCGGCGCTCTGTTACAAAGTAGAAACAAACTGCGTCGTATGTTTGTGGCATTTGAGTTCT
Organism: Bolitophila hybrida; assembly: GCA_027564075.1. Taxonomy (NCBI): domain Eukaryota; kingdom Metazoa; phylum Arthropoda; class Insecta; order Diptera; family Mycetophilidae; genus Bolitophila; species Bolitophila hybrida. Next base: position 6,036 of record JANSTU010052982.1, read on the forward strand.
TTGTCGTGTTCTCTTTCGATTGGTTCTCAGGAACAAATGTAATTTTCCTAGTATTTCAAGCGTGATTCGTCATAAGGCTTTCTTGTAGTATCACGGTTGTATATTTGTATTATTAAATGACTTGATATTTATTGAAAATACATGATAAAAACAAAAATAGCCGCTGTTTTTGTTTTGATTTGCCGGTGTTTTAATTTATAAATAAGGTGTGCAATTTCGGCGGGAAATGTGATTATTTTACAATGTGGTACAATCGTGTTTGTGAATAATGTTTAATGAGTTTTTATTTGTTTTAGAATTAATTATGGAAGATGACATGTCCGAAGATCAGTCGTTCAACTCAAATGCCGAACCATCTTCAAGTCACGAAGAAGATCTTCAGAAACTCGCCAAACAGAATGGCCGTAGTAAATTTGATCCGTACACAAGCAGTGAGGACAGCAATAGTTCATCAACATCATCTGCTGACTCTACGGATCTGGTAATTAACGAGGAAGAGGGCGTAGAAAAAGAGACAACTACAGGTGGTGATATCATTAAGCTGAATGGTGGTCATACTCGTGAATCAGATGAAGGATCTGATGTGGACGTTGACGTGACAAATGATGATGACGACGACGAAGAAGAAGACGGTGAAGAGCATGTCACACAAGACACAAATTTGCATCAAAACGGACAAGCGGTCGTCGGTCATACACCTGTGGCTGATCCAGATGATCGAGAAAAATCAACACAGCCACATGCTGATACCATACAAATGCCGCCGCCACTGTCTTTAACACATCATTCAACACCTTTAAAACGTAAAATGCCTGAAGAAGATGTCGTGGACAGTGGAGAAGGTACAAATGTGTGCCAGGCACTAATAAAGGTTCAAAAACTAAATGAGCCACCTACGAATGAGTCGTCACTAAATAATATTCATTCAGCACCACCACTCGCCGGAAATTGTGTACAAACAGGAGGTCTTGCAAAGTTCCTAAATCCGTCATCCTTCAAGACTACCGATGAAATGAAATATTTTCTCAAACATCAGCTACAATTCAGCGACCTTGGAAAACTTTTCGGAAACATGGATTGTTCAGAAGCTGGTGGTCAAATCAACGAATATGCTCAATACTTGGGTCTACAGCCTAAAGTAAATTTTCGATGTTTCAAATGTTCTGATTCAGGATTCGAGACATTGAGCCATCTCAAGCAACATCAATTGAGTTGCCTAAAGGATGACAAACCGTTCAAAATGAGTGCGCCTGGACGTTTAGATCGTACCGAAACAGCTCAGTCGTCCGGTGAGCAAAGCAATCAATGTGATACAAAAATTCGAATAACCAGAAAGGTATACCTTTGCTCGGCATGTGGTACATACTACGAGAATTGGAACCTTTTTCAGCATATGCGTGAAGTGCACAAACGGTTTATTTGTCTTCTTTGCCTGGGTATATTTCCGAGTGCCGATCGCCTGGTGCATCATCTCGAAGGAAAACATGCCACCAAAGCCAATGTGTATGAGCACAAGGAAGAGTTGCTGAATGCCATAAAAGATCAATGCTATCTAATGTGTTGTGTATGTGAGCACATATTCTCAGAACACGATGATTTTACAAGTCACAACTGTGAAAGCTACATCCAGCCATGTTCGTATTGTTCTCTGAAATTTATACATAAGCCCCATTGTAAAGCAGGAGTTCCACAAGTATACACAAAACCAACAATTAAACAAAAGGAACGCGACAAGAATCGAAATCGTGGAACGGCTAGTGCTAAGCGACAGTTGTTACAAAAAAATCGAATTCCTCCTGTCGTTGCTCCAGTGCCGATTCAACCGACACCTGAATTAGTCGTTCCACAACCGGTTCCACATTTTACTCCTGTAATGTCAAATGGATACGGAAAAGGACCTATGGTTCCAGATCTAGACTTAAGCGATATTATATCAGAACCCGAATTGAGCCCTAATCTACAAATGCCACCACAACAAATCGCGACACAATTACCACCAGCCGAAGCACCACCCGCTTTAGTACAAGATGTTACAACAACCGAGTCTGGCACTCATCTGGCAAATCTGTTTCCTGGTGAAATTCTGCCCCAAAATCATTGGAACTCAAGCGGTTTAAATCATCTTCCACTGCCACTGACGAGCTATATTACCGATGTAAATAAAACAACGAATAACAATCAACATGAACATTCTAGTCAAATAAAGGATTTCTACAAAAACCGCGACAGCTTAGTTCCTAGCGAGGACTATCTGGACGATCGAGATATGGACATTCTGAATGGCTTTATAAACGCAGACTTTGAAAAATTGAAAGAAGTTGTTGAAGGTGAACTAGCTAAAGAAGCGGACAGTGTGATACCCATACCTGGTCTACGTGCGATCGTACCAACCCAACCGCCTTCAGCAGATGATGTTGACGACGATGAGGAACTAGATGAAGAAGAAGAGTATGAAGAAGAAGATGAAATTCAGAAATGTGTAAGTCCACCGCCACAATTAGAAAAACCACTTTTGGTGCCAAAGCTGAAGCTTAAAATACCTAAAGCTTGTCAGACACCTGTCGAATCGTCTACCGAGTCCGATGAAGATGAGGATGTAAGTATGGAAATTGAAGAGGACATTGACGATGAACCAGCTCCAGTTCTCACAGAATCTTCAATTGACACCGCTGTTCAAATGAATATACCACTAACACCAGAAGATACAGTTAATGATCGTAGCTCTGATGTGGATGTAGCTGCCATAGAAGAACCGACAATCGCACGTGTTGAAGAAAATCCAGAACCAGAAATTCCCGAAGATGGTATCATTGTAGCGAATAGTGACACATTCACAATCGATCTTCTGTTACATCAACCACTAGACAGGATATCGATTCGAAACTTTCTGCGAATATGTCTGCGATCCTCGTTTCCTATATGTCTGTACTGTAACCATGCTAGAAAGATCGCCGTGGACGGACACAGTCTTGCACTACATTTCCTTAGTGCACATCGCTTTACGGCCACCGTGGACAGCATCACAGCTGAGGAACTATTACCAGAGACTATTGTGCAGTGTCTCAAGACCGGTTTGTCTGAATTATCCAATACTGTGTATTTTAATCTGGACTCTTACGATAGTGCCGACAAAGACATAACCGTGCCCTACCAGAAGTCATACGAATGTTTCCAGTGTCGCTTTCAATCCCGTGCCCACAAGGAACTCTACCTACACAATAGAAAGATGCACTTGAAATCCGTGCTGCTTTGTATGATGTGTCGTGCAAGCTTCTACAGTTATTCAGAGCTCGTGTGCCACATGTGTCCTGGAGCAAACTCAAAACTATCATCATTCGATCTTACCTTTCGTTGTGTCCTATGTAATTTGGATAACATTCCTTCGGCATTCCGGCTGATGGTGCATTTGCGCAAAAAGCATTTTGCTTGCGATGTATGTTTAGAGGAATGCTATGACCAGAGTAAACTATCATCACACGTGTGGAAGCATAAATTACATCATCTGTGCTATCGTTGTGGTATATCGTATCGCAATAAACCAGATATTACAAAGCATCTGTTCTGGAAACACGGAACCGAGAGTGTACTGTGTAAAAAGTGTTTGCAGAAGAAATGGCCGCATGTCTATCATTTTTGCATTCCGCCAACGGAGTTTGTATGCGAAGTGTGTACACTTACATTCACACGAGCCGTTGCACTAAAAGTTCACAAAAGGATTCACTCTGAGGATGCACCGTATCCATGTACCGAGGACGATTGTGAGAAAAAATTTATTTCACGAAAACTTCTGCTAAAGCATGTAGCCAGACATAATGCGCCGCCTCCACCGATTTTGCAGGAAACTTTGCCATTGAAAACGGAACTACAGACAATAATCAAGTCAGAACCACCAGCTACTGAAGACGAGGGTACACCCAGTGAGACTGAATCACCAGAAAGTAAGAAGGAAACAATAATGCGCACTAAATCCGTAGATATGTCTGATGAAGTTGTCGAAGAAGAGCGTCCCGAGCAGAAAAATATTTTGGATCTTATAGATATGCCAGCCCCTAATTTATCAGAAAGTGATAGCAGTGATGAATCTGAAAATGAGACAAGTATACCTGTTCACAAGATAAACCCATTAATTGCGTTGGATTCAAATGGATTACTTGACGATGACGAACATAAGCCTGCGCCGCTTATTGATATTTGGGAGAACTTTCGATCATACCAAGCCAGTTTGGACAAACCTGTCGTCGACGAACAAGATGAAAATCCCGAACCCCCAGCCATTCTACATGTGGCACAATCAGATCATGATTACTGTCGAATGTACAAAGAGCTTTCGAAAAAGGATGAACCTGATTTACTGGAACTACCTGCAATTGTACCAGAAGAGATCCCTAATGAATTAATTGTTAAAATTAAAGAAGAACCAATGACGGATGATGCAGATGCAGTAACACCTATGGAAGTTGCACCACCTGCTGTTTCACCGAAAAAGGGTCGTTCTCCAAAGAAAGCGCTGGTAAAGAACTCTGGCTCGGATTCGTCATCAAGCGATTCTGATTCTAGCCATTCTTGTGGTTCGAATTGTAGTTGTAGTACATCAAGCAGCGGATCGAGCAGCTCCAGTTCCAGTTCAAGCGATAGTTCGAGCTCAGAAGGTCGCCGAAAAAGTCTTGCCAAAAAAGCGTCCAAGGAAAAGCGAGAACGCAAAAAGAGCGAATCATCAGTGAAGGCTAATCTTTCGGATAATGCTGATCTTGAAGTGGGTACAGAGAAACCAGTAGTAACTGATCCGGATGCAATTATTTTGGATTCAGATCTAGAAACTGAAGAATCTGAGACAGACGAGGAGTTCTACGATGATCATCCACAGCGTCTGGCTTCGCAAATGCTAGCCGAAAAACGTAAACAGCTAATGATGCAAACCTGCATGAATTCGAGTTCATTAAATAGTTTCGACATAGTGGAGAATAGTCGCCCGTCTACACCGTCTCTGCCCGAAGAGATGGTTCGTGAAAAGCGCGTCAAAGTCAAAAAACGTAAAAAGGATCGCAAGAACTCGTGTCGTAACGTACCATCGCTTAAGATAAACATTCAGAAGATGTCATCAATGTCCGAGTCTGAACCTGTCATCCAACATAATTCTGCACCTCTTATAAATCCAATAGCAGTTCCAGAGTCTATCCAACCACCAACTCCACTACCAGGATACGAACACAGTAAGATTAGACTGTCTTTGTCATCGACTGGATCATACAAACACAGCACAACACCGGCAAATGTTGGTCGCTGGCCACGTCTCAGTACCGGCAGTAGTTGCTCAGATGCAGATACTCCATTAAAGCGATCAAAACGGCGAAGAATCCCAAACAAATTCTATGGCTACACAAGTGACGATGAAAGTCACAGCATGGCTGGAAATGCTACAATGAGCAACATGAACATTATCAATGCATTTAAACCGCAACCACCACCAGTGCTGACATGGTGCAAAGAGGATTTGCCAGAAGCTCCAACCATTGTTCGAACACCTCCAATAAAAACCATTATCAAACTTCCACCTCAACTTAACTATAAACCACCTGTATCGGCAGAGCATCGTATGCCCTCGCCGGTATACGATTACAGAAAAGCATCACCTCCACTAGTAGCGGTACCCCCACCGCCAAAACTTAAAGTAAAACCTTTGCCTGTTGTGCCCACTGCAGCTTTACCACCAATCCCGCCAATTATTATACGGCCCAATCGCTTTGTTCAGCAACCACCTCGTGTCGAGCCTCTTCGAGTGCCCGCCGTACCTGTACATCACATTATTCCTCAGAACGCAGCCGATATTTATACAAATTCTTCGGAACAGTCTACAGCCGAAAGCACAGAAAGCGACAGCAGTGACGAAGGAACTCTACAGATATCTCAAAATACAACTACCGCACATTTCACCCCACCTCCGCAACCAGCACCACCAACAGCATTACCACCATTCATATCTGCGTTACCACCACACATCCAGACAAACCAGATACGCTATCCTATAATGCCGCCAGCCGGTTGTCGTCCGGCACGTGAGGGAGAGAGTGTATACTGTTATTGTCGATGTCCCTACGATGAAGTGTCCGAGATGATTGCATGTGATGGCACAGACTGTCCCATCGAGTGGTTCCACTTTGAGTGCGTGAACATAATGGTGCCGCCCAAGGGTACATGGTACTGTCCACAATGTCGGCCAAAATACGTCAAGGACTAGACGATTCACAATTAAGTAATTATATACATAAACTGTATAAAATGTTGCGCACATTTAAACATATGTTTTTTTGGTTTTGTCATTTTAGGTTATAATTTTTAAAGAAGATGGAAATTCTAGTGTAAACTATTTCTTATTGTTAGAAGATATGCTCAAAATTACCGTACCCTATTAAAGCTAAGAACCTTAGAAGTGTACAACACGATTACAAATACTTTTTTCCCCAATACTTGTAATATTCGCCAAAATATCCGCCGCACTGATTCAGAATACGTGTATTAAAAATAGAAACATAAATTAGTTGTATATGTAAACTATATCTATATATATATATAATTAAATTAAAACACAGTAATCTGTTAAAAAAAAAACAATCTTATTTCACATCTAAGAGAATGTCGAGAAGATTGTTTAGATTGTATAAATAATAAGAATAAGATTTGAATTTTATATTTTATTCGTTTTTGTCTTTTTAATCTGTAATGCTCACCGTATTTAAAACATCATAATCAGAATGTGTAATTTAGCAAGTATATCTGTATTTGATATATAGTATACATACTATCCTTCAAACCACAAACACAATATAACCGTGTAAATGTAATAAAATAAAAGATTGAACTATTTGCTCTATTATAGTTTTAAATTGTTGTTTTATTGCAGATTGCAAACATTAACACTAATCGATAAAAATTAATAAAAAAAACAGTCATAATATACACGTTAAATATATTTTTCAATTATTTTATGTTTACACTTTTTTGCAATACACAAACATTGTCTATGGATGCTGATATCAATACATTTTAATCTTAGATTTACTTTAAATTATAGAGTAAAAGGTTCATGTTGTATTTTGAATTTCGGTCATCAGAACTTTCGGAGACACCTCACAATTCACTCGAAAACCATCATAATTTTAATATGAACTTCGAGTTGTCTGTTTGGAAGGTATCATGGAACATTCGTCATCAAGAAAACCAAAATAAACATCACCGTTGTGTGTTTTAAAGATAAATAATACCGTTACAATCAATGTAGCTTTCAGCCAATTTCTAATCGGCAGCAAATGATTTTTCGATTAGTTAAAAATTAAAACAAAATAAAACAACATGCATGTGTTCGTGCCAAGACTTTAGTTTAGTCGCTGTGAGATCGGAATCTTCTTTCGACGTCTTCGGTGCATCTGCTGGCGTTCACGCTCGTAAAATTCGTAATAACGCTCCTGTTTGAGCCATTCCTGGTATCTATACCACCATTCCTCCCATTTAACGTAGTCCTGATAATAACAAATGATTAAATGATATGCTTCGAGATTATATTATTTGATAGAGTACCTTTAAGTCTAGATCTCGGAGATAACCACGACTCTTGTAGTACTCGTAACGCACGCGAACATCGTCCCATGACATCAAACCTGTTGGTGCCGTGGTGGCCAGCTCTTCAGGAAAATGACCAACTGGTGCCGGTGAATAACTGTACCGTCTTGGTGGCTCTTCGAGACCCTCTTCAATCATAACTTTTACTGCTCCACCAGTGGAGTCTTTTGTAATACGCATGTTCATATTTTCCATGTTACTGCGATCCACACTCCATTGAGCCATTTTACCAAAGCGCTCCGATAAAGTTAGTCTTGTGGTAGCCGTAAAGGTAGGTAAAGAACTTTCGCTGCTTGTTGAATCTTCCGAGTCTGACGATTCGTTCTTTTTGCGTTTTTCACCTTCGATCTTTACTTTGGCACGTAACTTATCGGCAGACTTTACTTTGGACTTCTTTGCGGGCACTGGTGCTGGCTCTGGTGGTTCTGGAGGACGCGGTTTCAATCGTGGATCTTCCGGAATGTCAGATCGAGGACGAGCCAAGCGAGAAGCATGCTTGACCGACGACGATTCAGCATGTGGCTCATCCTGGTTATGACGTACCGGAAGACCACGTTGTGGGACTTTTTCTGAAGGGTACATAATCTAGATAATAAAAAAAAATTAGATTATCTATTTCGATTGAATTTCTTAAATAATTACCTTTTCTTCAATGCGGTGTTTTGTCGGAGGCAACTTTTGCATCTTTTCTTCACCACGATTTATGTGAGTAGGTGGACTAGAAGGACGCGGACGACTCGATCCAGCCATATGGTGTGCTGGCATAGGTGGTCGTTGTTTCGAATGCATAGACGACCCGGGTGGTTGGTGACCACGACTATGACCAGATTTATGCGGCGGCGAACGCGGACCGTGACGAGAACGCGGCGGATGGTCAACAGATCTTAAATATTAAATTTAATACAAATTCGGAAAATTAAAATGTAAAAGTGGTAATTTACCTAGAACGGCCACGTTTATTGGCCGGCTTAGGCGAGCAAACTGAGCACGAATCATCTGAACAACTGCTGACCGAACTGTTTGATGGCGTTCGAGCACCCTAAAATTAAATATGATTTAATAAAAATATTACAGATAATTATAATATAGAATTACCTTTGGTGGAGGTGATGGCGGTCGTTTCGAGCGAGGCAGAATACCTGATCTTTGCTTTTGCAGTGCCTGCGGAGAGCGTCTTCTTAATAGAGGTGACGGTGGCGTACGTCTACGAGACTCGACCGGCGAACGAGGAGAGCGCGGAGACTTTCGACGGATTGGAGGCTCTGGCGGCGAACGCGGACGCCGACGAACATCGGGAGAACGAGGTCGACGCACGTCCGGAGACCTCGGAGAACGTCTACGCGGAGCAGGTGATGGGGGCGATCGGCGCCTCATATCCGTAGGCGGTGAGCGCCTCCGCATTGGCGAGGGCGGCGGAGATTTTCGGTTACGCGAACGACTACGACTAGATCGGTTACGATTGTACCGAAATGTTTCTCGTTCACTTTCGGAGCTACTTTCACCTTCAATATACATTTTCTTGTATCCAGTGTGACGCCAACGATTTGGATCCTTTTCCTCAACTTCCAGCAACTTCTTGTCCCAGTATTCGTTTGTAGTGGCTGTGGTCGCACGAGCCTTCTTCATCACGTTATCAATTTCCTTCCGTTTTCCAATGGACAGCGTTGGATCTGAAAAAAAACAAACAAAATAGTTAATAAAAAAATATATATATACATTTTAAACATTGAAATTACCTGAAATACGAGCTGTAGCCGGTTGACGATCCATACGCAGTTTACTCGAACCGACACCTCCACGAGGACTGAGGTCACGTCTACGATTAGACAGTGACATTGTTCAGGCGTCGCCGCGTATATGCCCTTTCGCAAAGAACAAACACGGCAAAAAGCGACGCCCCGAATGTGTAGCAATTAAACAAAGCTGTCAAAGCTACCCGGTAACACGTATGCGGGGGTAGTTTTATGATAGTTTATGAGAAAAATTGTGAACGTTCTGAAAACCAAAAATAGAGGTACATGTTGAAAATATGGATTGAATGAGTTTTAAGCAATTTAATGTGTAAGTTTTCGTTTTGCTTCGACAAGTATTATATATGTCAATTGTTTGGTTTTGCAGTGTTTAGCTGAACACTTCTGCGGCTGATTGATTGTTTGCAGGAGGCTGCGCGACAACTATAATGATGCGTTACCGCACACCAACGCGTCGCGGTATGTCTGCGGCGACATTTCACGGATAACTCATAAAAGAGCTAATTAGTACGATACATCGTATTCGTATAAACCGATATGTCGATAATCAAACGCCGGTTTTGATCAGACTAAATGACCGAACACCACAACAAAATTGTTTCAAGGTAATAAATAAACTAAAACACATGCAAACAAGCTACAACAACGTCTGCATCGTGGCTTAAATAAATATATTGCTTTTCGTTATGAAAATGCCAAATGCATGCTCGCGTTGCACACATTCATACACCACACTCACACACACACACGTTTTTTGACGGCATCGGCACTATAGAATGTTTCAAAACATTTCTAGAAAATTGTTTTTCTATATCAGAAAATATGTGATCAATTCCCGGCAAGAATCACATACGACTTAGTTAATCGGTATGTCGCGCGCCATAAATCGACATTCGCGTTCGCTCTTAGGACCTTCATTCGAGGTTATCTAGGCGTGTAATAATTAGAAATCGCGACATCGCAAAGAAGAGTTTTTTCAGCTAAAGCCCGACAACGTTTGCTTATCGAATCTTTTCCGCTGACGGTGCGATCGCGTTCGCGTACGCGTTAACTGCGATGGTCGACAAAGAGTCGGCCATCTTAGAGTACCGTCGGAAAAATCGCGATTAACGCTTTTAATAAATGCTGCACGCGAAAACAAACATTGAAAACACAAACTATGCATGACTACGAAACTTTCGAAAATATGTTCAATTCGATTATACCTATATTTATACGGATTATTTCATCGAAATACACACGGCACGGAGAATGGCAATCGGCAGCCCTTGCTTTTATAATTTACAATGCGTTGGCGTCTTGCCGTACGTGCGTTGTTTTTGTTACGTACACTGTATACGTAATTTCGTATAATTGACAGTTGGTGCAGTTTGGTGAATTTAAGTTCAGTGTCTAAATAATCAACGAAATTATAAGATGACATCACAGAACATTATCGGTTTGATGATTTGAAATAATTAGATTTAAATCACAGATTTAGTAAAACCACACTGAGTCGTGAGTGACGTGAAGACGGTGTAAATGACAGAAATTTACGATTCTGGTTCATTTAATAAAATGTGAAAGAGAAAGGTAGGTAGGTAGGCTGTCATAAGGCGAAAGAGGACCATATTTTGCATGACAAAATGAAATTGTGATCGCATCATTGAATTTTAAAATGTATGGACATACAAGGTGATTTAATCATCGTTAGCTAAACTTCTCATCTCATTGGATCCTGTAATCCCTTGTGGGGATTCATTGACCATTACGGGTTCACACGTCTGGTCAGGTCATGCTTATGTGCTGTGCTATTCCAATTGGAGCTACTATGCTACTCCTATTGGAGTTACTGTGCTACTCCTATTGTAGCTACTGTGCTACTTTTATTGGAGCTACTGTGCTACTTCTATTGGAGCTACTGTGCTCTAACACTACACATACCCGATGGTTAAGAGGAAAAATTGAGAATATGTGTACTTTGTTTACATTGTTAATAAATGGGTGCAAATAAAAACATTTGAGTACCAAAATAAATAAATGGGTTTCTTTGTTTTTTTGTTTAACTAATATATATTATTTTAATTAAGATCTCAATGTGATCTCATGTTAACCTTCTTTAGCACCAAATAATTTGTTGACAAGATTTTTTTTTTGTGTCGAAATTGCATATTTTTACCATGAAATGATTTTCATACCAATCGAGAAATGATGAGAAAAAATAACTTCAAAAATTCAACATGTCTTTTTTATTTATGAAATGATTGAATCACAATTTAAACCAAATTTAATGAATATATCTATTTCACCACAACCGACATTGAACGCTCCAAACAAGACGTCAGTGTTAAACCATGAAATGTCAATAAAATAAGTGTTTTTGTTGTATTTGTATATAATTTATAAATTTATAATACATACATTGAAAAAACTTACAAATTATAACATATTTTTTTACAATTTATATCACTGCCATTTAAAAGATGGATGATTTAAATCCCCTGGCCGGCACGGCACATTTACTAGAAGAAGTAGATAGTAAGTAAAGCAAAAATTGTACAATGCAATATTAAAGGCATTTTGCTTTTTAAATATATATTTTTTAAAGTACAAGAATACTTACAACATTTTGGTTTCTGTAGAGAAACTAATGGTTCTTCTGCGTGACGGTCGAACCCTTATTGGGTACCTACGTAGTGTTGACCAATTTGCCAACTTGGTGCTGCACAAAACTATCGAGCGAATTCATGTTGGTACAGAGTACGGAGACATCCCACGTGGAATTTTCATTATTCGTGGCGAAAATGTCGTTCTTTTGGGAGAAATCGTAAGTGGGCATATTCAAGATAATATAATTGTATTAATTTGCATTCTAATAATTAGGACCGCGAGAAAGAGAAGAACCTACCACTCAAGGAAATCAGCTTTGAAGATATCCTGGGCTCCCAGCGGCGTACACAAGAACAGCGTCATGAAAAGAATCGCCTCACCGCAAAAGCACTAAAGGAAAGGGGTCGCAATTTGAATTCGGACCTGCTGCAGGACGACTATTAAATTGTGTGATTCTTTGTGTTTTTAAGATTTATATAAGTTTGACTGGATTTTCTTGTATTCTATATGAGCCCACTGTGAAACTCCATTGTGATTTGAGAAGTTCGCGCGCTCTTCATATAAATTCCTTCATAATAATAAAATATTGAATATTAATAGTTATGTTATTCAATTCATAAAACTCCACACGATTGATATATTATATATATTTTGTATATGTGTAAAACTAATCGACACTCTATATGTATTATATATACACAAACACAGGGGTTGATTCATACTCGCACCATTGACCGTCAATGTGTATGTTCAAACTGTACATATGTATACACGCGAGCATTTTTTTAATGCTTATTCGCGTATGCACGAACTCACGAAGTGCGTGTAGGACTTCTACCGAGTTCTACATGTTCCCCCACATCATATATGTACAACAGTCCGGTCAAAGTAGGATTTAGTTAAGAGCGAGACTTCGGTTCAGACAAGTCGACCATTACGCGGGAAAAAAAATGGTGTTTGATTTTAATATATAATTTAAATATTATTTAAGTTTAATATTCATATGAATTTTATTATCGGTTACTAATCGCCACACAGGTATACGAATATTTGTAAAAATGTTGTGAAGGTCAGTGACGCCAATCAGTAATCACGCGCTCTATGCGCACCACCCCTGCAATTCGCGCTGCGTATCGTGTGTAAACACTGCGACTCGACGCCGACGTGTGTTAATTTTATAGTGTGTGTTTTATGTACATTATTAAGTTCAACGAATCTGATACAATGTATGTTTTTGATTAACGGCTGGATGAACTTTCTTTACGCGCGCTTTGTTTGACCGTTATTTTGACTGAGCACACGAATTTATTTGAGTGTATCAGGTAATCAGCAAGGTATCAGTGTAATTTATGTGTTTTTTTTTTATTGTAGCATTTTTATTGTATCAAGTATAACAAAAATCAATAATAAATCCATTACCGCGATGAATACAGAAACCATTAACTAACCAGTACAAAGAATATATTATTAGTGGTTTATTGTGTGCGCTTGTTATAAACAATGGTGGTTCGTTCTATTAGTATGAGTCGTGATTTGGGCGGTGGCAGTCATGCATCCCTAGTATCGGTGCCTTCTAGGTCCACGTTTGTGGCTCGTAGGACACCTGCTTCGCCGACCACATCAATAGTTACAACCTCAAGACCACCTCAACGTTCGAGGAGTATGAATACATTGCGTGGCAATGCAAGTCCAACGAAATTTAATAAAAATACACGCGCTCGGATCGAGCAAAGTCCACATAGAAATCTACAGCGTCAATCGATGCCGGCACCTTCAAGATCTCGTGGATATGAGTAAGTTATTATTTATGCAAATTATCACTAGATAGACTGCGAATATATGTCTTCATCATGATAATAATCAGATCATGGTGGATATTATATTATTATTTGTAGTGATACACAATTAGATAATAGTTTATCGATTTTAAGAATATATT